>JTDE01002747.1:52942-67889 GCA_014338405.1 Paragonimus skrjabini miyazakii | reverse complement strand
GCATTGAAACAAAACCACTCATTTGCATGCGGTATTCAGCCTCAAACCGTCTCGGCTGCCGCAGACGTCAGTGCTCAGTTCCATCAAGTAGCAGGGACTGCTATGGGTGATACTGCACTCTGATTTTCCTTCCTGCACTTTTCCTGCAGCTTTTGCCATGTCGAAATATATGTTCCGGTCCTACTACTGAATAGCAGTTGTATGAGTAGTGTGTTACGGTCGCTCAACTCCACTGCAGCAGTACGTTGTCATTCGCCCTGGTGGCACTTCTCCCGTAGTGCATGCACACTATTCCGATAGTCTCTTCTGGTCCGTCGTCTTCCTGATGTTGAGGTCTGCCCTTTAGTTTCTGAATGTCGCTTGTGAGTGGTATGCTACGCACAAACCAAGCTGTATGTTATACAACATTGCTAATAGATCTGCAGGGATAGTCTCGACAACTGCCGTACGGCAATGCACTATGAATGCTCCAGTTTAACTATTCTCAAAACAACGCCCAGATTCTGAAAGCTATCGTAGCACAGTTTTCGTTACATATAAACCTAAGCATTCCACTCTTTTTGTAATTCTTTTGTTGTGATTTAGTGCAAGTGAGGCATCTGGTTGAAAATTATTACATTTGCTTCCTAGAGTTGAATGTTTTATTTTCTATGGTAAATAATGTTACATTGATGAGAAAACAAGAGTCAATCAGTGGAATACAGAAAGCTTGAAGGATAGTTTAATAATTCTCTAAAATTCGTTCAGTTTATCCTAAAAGTTTTGACCACAAACAGAATAAGGAGTCGTTGTTGTAAGTTCCTGATATATACAGGTCCGATTGTGTTATCATAAATGGTGTGTCGAGCATTTACTTGTCAGATTGTTGATTCACATGGGTAATTAGTCAACGACGTACCGACCTGATGTGGGGCTTAATCAGACCACTCTGGAATGTTGTTCACCTAAGACATATTTGCAACAGTTTAACTGATCACGGAACCCCATTATACGTTAAAACGCACAATGAGTGACTCACACAATGTACTGTTAACATTCTTTCCATTGTTACGTGCGCCTTTTAAAACAGCATATTTCTGTTATAATCTGAGATTATTCTGAATCAAAAGCACTTTCGGGGGAAACACCGTTTTGTGGTTGTTCATTATACATTTATTTCGCGATCAATGGAGTTGCGACAGTCTGCACTTTTTGTCTCTATCGATTTATCAACCGTGAGTCCGAGGCATGACTCTGCTTGTGTGGTGCAAAGTAGACAAGCGGCTTATCTTGTTAACACAAATTCAAACGAAAACCGATTTCTCTCTCTCAGTCGGTAATCAAAGAACTGCTTTATGTAGAAGTTGCCTACCTTTATCCAGCCTGAAATTTACTTCGTGATTCTAACGCTTGTTAGGCTAGGTCATTTGCTTTTGTTTACCGACTGTCAGCTTGCTCGGTTTTTGTGCTAACGCAGCCCAATTACTCCACTGTAAACATGTATATAGGTGTTTCTAGTCGTCTTTTCTGGGGACGACCGGTGAATCTTAGTTATTGTCCGTGCTTTAAGGAAAACATCCCTACCCACAATTCATTTCACTTGTTTTTACATTAATGCAGCTTGTGCGAACAACAAAAGGAAAAGTCTGTTTGATGATTGTAATTCATTCAGGTCAGCCAACTTAGTTGGAAACGGAAGAAGTTCAACAGGAAAATCTCGGTTTACCAGAGAGTACATTTTGAGAGAATCATCATCGTAGGAAAGGGGATGGTGCAGTTTCTAACGGTTTGTTGTCGAGAGTCAACCGTAGTATTGTGAGGTAAATGACGCCCAGTCTCAATCATTCGCTCAGTTTACATCTGATCAATTGATCGTACGCTGTAATTCCCGGATGCCAATACGCATCCCACTGGCAACGTTCAGTGTCGCATAGATTGACAACGACGTATCCTCCCATGGGCTTGGCCATTGTCACATACAAAATCCGCTGCATGGTTTTAACTTTCTGTCGATTTCATACCTCCGATTGAGAACGAACCCTTTTCTGTAAACACTTTGGTTGTCGATGTCACATGGAAGGCAGCATCCGTTTCTGATTAGTTTGTCACCGTAACCGAGGCCAAAAAGACGTCCACACAAGTGGCCTGACAGATGGCCTGCGTTACATCACTTGTGGTTCCACTCACACACCACGTATCTAACGTAAACCCGAAGAAATAAGATCAGGAGGCATGTGGATGGAGGTTTTTGTGACCCAACTAGGACAATGCTGGTTGGCCGGATGGTAGGCAAGTATGACAGCTGAATCCTCAGCTCGAAAAAACAGACGTTCTGCTGGTCAGATTTAAGCTGGGAAGAAAGATATGATGGAAATATGAAGCATAGGAGTTTATACGACTGTACCATAGATAAAAGAAAGAAAAAACAGACTGAAAAACTGATAAGACATCCACCGTAAAATGCGCCAACAGGGCCGAAATAACGAAAAGGGAAAATGGTCATCATGGTCCAGCTTTGTGAAATAGAGCAGACGAGCAAACAAACAACGTCGGTCGTTGGTTGATACAAACGAAAAATCGATATAATTGATGTGAGTTATTTGTGAGTAGCGTCCTTTCGTTGAAGACGTACTGCGTGTACGTTGATGATTTGGCAATCCGAGAGTTACAGTACATTCGCGGCCGCGTACACATTCATGTCACCACGATCTATAGCACATACAGTGCATTTCAGCATTGCGCGCTTGAGTTCACAGTCACACATTCATAGCACACTCAACCTTCAAAAACCAGTCTGGATTGTATTCATTCAGACGGTCCAGTTCAAGGCTACATCCTCTCATGATCTAAGGTCGAAATTACTACGCGAATGGCTCACATGGATAACATCCCAATATATCACAGATTCTGACCACCAGGATTTGACATACTCACCCTGATGGGCTCGTGCAACAGCTGCATCGGAATCCGTCCGTCGCTCCTCCTACGGACATGCCTGGCCAAAGATGCTGACTGAGAATCACTATGGGCTCAACCCCGCTCGCGTCTGTTCGTCCAATTGAATCAGTGTTTGAAACCACTTATGATCACCGAATATTCGATATGCATCTTAGACACTGTGAATAGAAGCGCCTCAGAAGTTGGACATCACATGGATAGAATTTCCACGTTTCACTGCCGCAAAACAACAGCGTACAGAGCGCCAACATCAAGCAACTTTGTTTTCATTTTCGGTCTGCGGTTGTTCCGGACACTTCGAAATGTCCGAAAGCTGTGTCAGCCCTGGCCACGTGAGCTCACAACTGCCAATCCAAGATCAGATCTAACGACATATTGCTATCAGTTTAGCTCACTCGACACAGCCGCGATAACTGTGGCCGAATGAAACGACGTAACAAGACTCGCAGAACACCTGATTTGCGTATGCTCTAGTAACGCAAAAAACAACAAGCGCACAGAACTTAATGATATTACCAACTAGGTGGGATGTACAATGACAATCGAAGCAAGCGGAACGGTGAGTACAAAAGAAAAAACTTCCACAATGTGCACGTCCATTCTTACTGTACCATAAATGCTTTGACCGCCATCGCAAACTATCATGATTGTCTAGATTCTTGCCTCGGTGCTGGAACAACCATACACAGTCAATAATGCGATGTACAAACCTGAGTGTAACTAGTCTTGTCTACCTGCTCCCCTTTGGCCTATCTGGCATGGTTGAATCTGAAATGACGGAGGGTTCTAATCAAAATAACCTTCTGGATAAAAACAGCGTAAAAGCTTGGTTACCATACCAAAGTCACAGAAGAGATCAATGGGCGAACGCAGGCATACGCGCGTGTACTCACCGATAACCCCCATGAACGTTAACTGGCAAGTTTGCGACCGCCCACACAGGCAGGTAACCAGGCTCACAGGTGCATGAAACACCATAATTCCCAACGTCATGCCTTGGAATGCTAACGCGTCAGCAACATGCCGAGGTAACAGTTGCGAGCGACATACAGCATCAACGCGATCCTGGCCCCTTAACATTTGAGATATAAGCACTGTGTACGGCGGGATTATTGTTATCAACAATTTTATCAATCCGGGTACGATAGGTGAGTTCCCCGTGGCCGTTGGCTATTTTTTAAATCGTTTCTAACATTGTTCATTGGTCAGATTACATATTTCACTCCTCAATCACTTAGCCCTCTTTTGTAATAGGCTGTGTGCAACTTCACAGACCCTGCATTACAAGTTCTACACTGGCTGTAATCTGAAAACATCCGCACTACGTGAGAAATCTTCCTAATTCTTTCGAAGCCATATGATACACTGTGTGTTTCACTGACACATCATTGTGTTTGATTAGAGCGATCTACCATCCTCCATCTGCTGCGTTGGGCAGTAACGGACGGTTGATTTAGGTACCCTCAACAAGCTCCTCATAAACCCAAGTTATAGACAGTGTAACTCATCCCGTTCTCGACCTAATACCAACGAGGTTTCTCCTCAGCCAAATTGCCCGACGTTTGGTTTCTATTCCGCGGTCACAAAGGCTAACTTAGCGGAAACACTGGAGGACATTACAGAGACCGTCCAAGATGGACTGTTTAATGACCGGCAGGCAAAATATGGTGAATAACATTTGCGTCGGGGTTTCACGAGATCTGAGTGATTACGAAGTAATCAATTTTGACGTAATTGGTGTGGTGCACTTAATATTGCCCATACGTAATTTCGTGTTGAACCACCATTAAGGCAACTGGGAACTTGGCGATGTAAGTTAGTCAGAGGTTGTAACCGACCTATCATCTGACAACCATTGATGGTTCAACGAGGTTGCAATGATTGACGATGTCAGTAGTTACGTTACCGTTAAACAATACGAGGTCACATACTGTGCAATCTAATTAGGCGGCATACAAAACAGTAGCTTATTTTCAGGAGATTTTGCCACGAATCCACATCATTTGGAGATAACAGAACAATCGTACGTAGGGTACTGCCATATTCTTAAGCAGACCACACTAGTAGTGCTCACTGATGAGCGTGAGTATCAACTGAAGTTGGTGAATCATTATAACCCCAATCCAAAAATTCACTATACAACACTGAAAATAAACAGACCAAAAGTCATCTTACAATTGTTTAGCTACGTGATGAAGATGTGGTTACTACCGATAATCTAGAGAAGGTTATCGGAATTCACTAGGCTGGCTCTTTTGTCAACAATCAAAGAAGCATACCAGTCGCCACTATGAGTGAAACTTGGCAACCTCATGACTATACCTGTCACGCACTATATCATTTCAGAAACAAGATAGGCAACTTGTTAACAAGTCACCTAGCCATCGCCTAATCTTCCTACTGATACTGAAAAGATATGCAAAAACGATGATGCAGCAACCGCATCATGCTCTAGGAGGAATAAAACTTCCTAAAGCTGACACCGTCTTTCATATCTCAGAGTGTTTGTGTTATATGTTGTTTCAGAAACTCTGGAAAACACATCAACCACCACCTGAGGGCTTACATTGTATACCGTATGTTGATGACAATAGACTTGAAAAACAAACTGACAACACGACAACCTCAAACTGATGAATCTGTTGCTCGAAATCCTGCATCATCAGTTGCTAGACCTCCAGCGATAACAGGTCACTACGTTGACTCAACTAGCCCATTCAAAAAACGATTATGCAGACACCTCCCGAAACTACTAGTCTTCAGCGAGGCCATGGTGATCAGAACTCGACAGCTGGCACTTTGTGCACAAGAGTGGTTGAAGAAATCCATCCGGCTGCCACGGAATCGGTGCCATACTATTTGTCATGAATGTGTGCGTGTCCATACCATGTTTGCCTGTACTTGTTTGTCGTATGAATGCAAATGATGAGGGTAAACGAAATGTTGACATACCGCAACATGTCTTCATTATGCACTGGTGGTAGCAAAACGTTCGCGAGCAGAACGCTACACAACCGAACAGGATTCATTCAAATGGATGGAACGAAATAACAACCCACTTGAAGGCTGCGACCAAAGATTAAGTATATCCACAAAAACATTAACGCAATTTTCAGCGAACGATATATAATTATGAAATGTGACGTAATGAGTACTGAGTAAGTAATAACACATGAGTAGTTGAAAGGTTGGTCGGTACAGTTTGAACACTACTCATCTTTAGTCACATTAATTGCACTGTAAAGGATTCAGCGTAAACAAGCCAATGTGACCAGAACTAACAAGCGGTATCTTTCAAAACGCATCCTGTGCGAAGCAGTTATTCCTAAAAATTTGGGATAACGGTGAGAATAAATTCTGCTCGCCAGTCATGAACAGTTAATTTGTTACTAACTCCAGAAAGGAGCATGCCAAACTCAGTTGGTCCAGCAACTTCCTTCACTGACAAACTGACGAGCCGCGGAATAGATGTCACGTACGGGATGTGTCTTGAGTGATATAGCTTGTTCTGCTTAACAACAAGTCTTCTTTCCCCCGAATTTTCCACAAAACGGGTCAGAGAAATGGGGCGGAGGACAAATTAGTGCCGCTCCATTCCGTTGGATATCCGAATTGAGGGCATGAAAGGAAGGAAAACTGGTTTCCGTTCACATCTTACTCAGCTAGCCCTTACTGTCAAAAGATTGGTCCCGAGTTTCTGCCGGTGGTGCGTAAACTTGCATTCCGGTCTATGTTTTTATAAGGTAAGCATGTTAGCCACCCTACCGTTGACATCACACTAGTAACCACTCAGACATATATAAACACTTAGCCACAGTTTATTTTGTATACTACTCAAGTGACTCGATAGGCAGCAGTAGCTGCGCTGTGCGCTATGATCGATAAGCACATGATCAGGATCTCACAGACGAACGAAAAGCACATATTTCGTATAACCAGCTGAGAAATGTTTCAATATTCAGTCTATGCAAATGTTTGGATTATTGATTAATGCCGTGATTTAATTGTTCTTAGTTCAGCACTAGTCACACTTAATGAAATATAAACGGTGTTTAAACTGCATCGTTGAATGCTTCAATGCACGCCAAAATTTTCGTTTTGATCGGTAGTGCCAGATAACTGGAGTTCACTAATGCGTATAAACCGTTCGACTTTTGTATTTATCCGAGGTCGTGCACTTTATGCAAATAGTTCAAAAAATGAGTGATATGCTTTAATTGGTTAACAAAATTAGTAGAATTCTAGTCAGTTCAGATGATCACGTGACCAACGATCGCTTATCAAAACGATTTCATCAACGTAACTGTCAAATATGCGCCGTGTATATAGACCCTAACATGTATGTTTATAAACTGTTACAATGAAATCACTAACCCTATAGGCAGTCATTATCAACCACTACGGTGACATTGAATTATTTATGGTAGGACAATGATCGATATATTCACTCATTGTCCATTGTACAAAACAACCAAAAAGGCGCCGCTAGAGAAGTTGAAAATAAGCCGAATCAACTTCTATACTTTAACTGTGTGTTGTGTACTTTTGTTCCTGTTGGGTTGCCCGATCGATTAACCTTCAGTAAAACTGACATGCACAAAATGGAAACGTGATTGATCGGTGGTTACTTTCGTCATCGTTTTATCATCCAGGGTTTTTTGACAAAGCTTAATCCAACCGAACGGCACGTCAGCTGTTTGGTCTATTCTAGGAATCATGCGTCAGTTGACGGTCTTGGTAAATAATATGGCCTGTGCACGTGTCCAGATAAATCGTTCAGAATTTCAGTGATCGCAGGCTGATGTAATTCATACTTACAAAAATGGATGAATAAGTTTTGAAATCTTAATGAACTTCAGTACAGCCCTATCTAATTTGAATCAACAAAATATCCCATGATCGATTAATCAATTGAATTAACCGAGTGGTCATCCTGAGGTCGATTTCATGATAGATGTGTGAAACATGTAAATCTTTCTGTGTTAAGAACGATATTGAAGGACAGAGACCTGGGAAAATGACAGAAAATCCAGAGGAAAGATAAAATAAGATGTCGGATAACCGAACTGAACATTTTTCAGTCGAGTAGACAACGATGTAGAAGCTGAGAGAAAAGCAAAATTAACGCTCGCAGACGTTTTTATAAAAAACTATCTTGATGCTCATGCAACCGTTACGAAATTAGGAAACGCGATGGTAAGTCTACAGATAACAGGGTTAATCTACTCAGTTGTGATCGGACGTAGCAAGAGGAACGTTGATCCAACATCACCACTGTATACAAAACTTATACTGTAAAACTTCGGCTTGTTACACTCTGCCAATCCGTCTTTTACACCCATAAAATGAGAGAAACACTGAGAATTCCAGGTGATACAATGTGCGCCACAACGAAATTATCAGAATAATACACCATTAACAAATCGATAACTATTCATCATAAGATCGTCTGACCTAGTTCTATAACGAGATATATCGTCAGGTTAATACACGCCCACTTCACTCGTTTCACTCAAGATGGAATTCTGTTAGAAAGTGTAGGAAATGCGGACAGTAACAGCCTTTGTACGTAAAATTAAGTATGCACAAAATGTATGTAAATATCAGCAAAAATCTTACGGTCCAACTGAACATAGAAGCACTAAAAGGAAACCAGTTTATATTGTCTTGTATTCACTCAAATTAGCAACAGGATGCAATCCTTTGACGGAACAATGCCCTGAGGGAATGAAAAGTTTTTTGAGGGATGCTTAGCTCCATTTGTTGGTATTCTAAAAATGTCTCTTCTTTTCACATCAATCGGTTTACATTTTCTGAGCATGACGTGGATAGAACAAATGTAGAGAAATTGATTGAGAAATAGATAACTTACACGTCGACTAAAAGATGACGCGTATCCCATTCTTACTGCACCGGGTATCTGCATAACAAGATAAAGTTGAGCGAATGCATCAGCCTGAAAACAGTATGAAAACTTTAGCACGCTACATAATTTCATTGAGGCAACTTACGTTTTTGTGTACAATTAGTGTGCCCCAAGGGCTGTTCAAACAACCTTCGACACAACTTTCCAGTTCATCTGTTGTGAGAAATAGTCATTGTAGGCTTGATAAGAAGGACAACACTTTCAAAAGATGTGGTGGTTGTAAAATTCTGTAGCGAAGCGTATCAAGATGAACCGTTGCGTAACATAACGATCAAGATTGAGCACGAAAGTATCACTTTGTACAGAACACTACCCTACCACCAATGTTCACAATAAACCGTTTTATTCAGGAGTAAAGCTACGGGTGTTATTTTCGAAGCTCGATGTGCGGTAAATAATGAACAGGAAGCAGAATCCTTGACAGCAAGTGTATGCTTATATATGATATCAAACGTAGCATAATAGTCACTCATCATGTTTAGCACAGAAAAATGAAATACCTAGTGTTGTGGAACCGAAGGATTCTGGACAGTCTTGCAACGTCGAATAAAATGGTGTGCTATAGAAGTGGGAGAGCGAAACACACGTCTCAAGTACCCCGTCCTATAAAGACATCGGGGTCAAGACAGTCAGTTCATGATCTAGTTTAATATGAAAACAATAAGGAAACTGCAGGTGAAGATGAATTAACAATAAAGGCGTCCGGATGGGAAAAGTCCACAGTGAGGCGTCAAACCTAAAAGGTGGTGAGTTTTAGATGAGTCGGTGGATCAAGGAAGCGTAAGAGGGAGTACCGAAGTGAATCAGTGTCGGATGACAAACCCCAAATAGCGATATCACAAAATGCCTACTCTACCGGATATCAGGGCTGAGTAGACGGCGCTCAGCCACTAGGACGGAGTGAGAGGACCAGGTGATGGAGCTACTAGATCAATGGATGTACGTGACGATGAAGTGTCCAACTGCCAGACCTGGGGTATCTGAATAAGCTCTCGAGACGTCGGACCATCGGGCCACTGTGGTGCACACGTATAGATTGGATAGCCGGAGGTGGGAAAAAAGTCCGATTACAATTCACCGTGTACGCGTTTGAAGCAACGGGGCCTGTTGTCAGAATAGACACCGAGCCAACGAGAAAGACGCCGAGATTCAGATGTTCTACATATGAATAAGGGTGTAGCACAACTTCAGAAGTAGAAATTTTTATCGATTGACCTCGCCGCACTTCTTTCCTTGATCTCGTCTAACTAAGCGCCTGTTATTGTTATTCACAAAAACCGCGTCTAAAATTACTAATTGCTTCAGCGCTCCTCTTTCAACCATTGACTCATACTCACCTGCTCATACACTCATTGCTATCTGTCAGTCGCAACTTCCGCACTCCTGTGGATACTGCCTTCCTAAGGGCCGCCGTGAAACTGTCAAAAAGTAATCAGTCTGCCCGAATACAGGGTACTTATACACATATAAGACCGTCCTTGTCATGTTTTAGCGGTTCGTCTCTGTTTGTCGGTCACATGTGCTTGTGGTTGCCGTGTCTTTGGACCCTTGACGGCCTACTGCGGTCAATTATTGCACTTCTTCTCGTGAGCGCAAAACACTGAGGTTTGTTTCTTGTATCTAATCCTATTGTTTTCATTAAGAGTACCACCTATCCAGCGACTTGATTTGGTTCTGATATTTGGCGTCGTTGGTTATACGTGCGTCATTTAAGTTCGTCGTTAGCATATACAAAGCAGAGATAAACTTAGACATCACAGTGAACCATATCTATCGGCGAATCAATGTGGCCAATTTACCATAAAACTGCCCCGTCTAGGAGGATTAATAAAAAACGCGTCCATCACAACGCACTCTCATCCATTAGGCAGTTTTCGAGGTGAGTGATTTCATGATGCTTAAAAGGCTTCGACGCGGAATTGAGGCATACGGTTCCATGCGTCGACATGTGCATCTGCTTGTAAGGACAAACTTTTAACGTCCCACTGCTGACGGACTGTGTGGTCAAATCCAGCGTGATGGCATGACTACGTGTGTACGTCGAGACATCTCTTATGAGTAGACGCATTCCATCGTCTGTTACAAAGACCTAACTACTTCGGTTGTAAAATACAAGCAAACTGACATTTTCAAGGTGGTCCGAATAATACCCAACCATGAGTTTCAGCCATTCCCAGGCTTAAAACTGGCCGAAAAGTTTCTCAATTTTTGGGCGTCATACATCACAACAACTAATATTTGTGTATGTACGCTACCTTGGCGTGGTGGTCAGGCTTGTGTACTGTTTTGATCCGGAGGGCTGTGCTGACTGCGACCTCGGTCGTTGCAGGTTCAACCGTGTCAGATTGGCCAAAGGGAAGCAGCCAGACACAAAGCAGATGCGTCTGTTGTGAGATGTTTGCTGTGTATGGTGTCAGTGTGTTGTGTTTCGGTTGGGTTTGTTTGTGCAGTACTATCTCTATGTGAATGCACCAAATGTCTTGGATTGTGATTGTCGAGCCTGTTCTGGATGGTTGATGCTGCTGCGTATGTGTGCGTGTGTGTCACCCGCTGCCTTGCGGTACAGGCTTTTGAGCCAAAGTCTTTGGTTGAGGGCCCTAATCGCTATCCTGTCTAGGTCTGGGCGTCCTGGCATTATCCTAAGCCCATAAAAACCATGACTTTACAATAGAAACCAAATACCATACTGCATCGGTCGTCGCGCATGATTAACCGAATCGCCCTATCTGCTGCACATGGCAGGGTGGATAGACGAAAATATGCTACTACCAATCACTCACCCTCATACTGGCCCCCAGTATTAATCCCCGATCAGATAATACCGACTCAAGTTTCAGTAACCCGGATAGCAACCTGAAACAGGCCCGGGGACGCAGGACGCTCTGTGTTGCAGCATGGAATATGCGCACACTGCTGGATCAATGCAGCTCCAAAGGACGGTCAGAACGGTGCACTGCACTGATCGCGATGGAACTGCGTTGCTATGGGATCGACGTAGCAGCCGTGAGCGAGACAAGGCTTGCGGATCAAGGTAAGTCACGAGAAGCAGGTGTCGGGTACACCTTCTACCGGCTAGGTTACTCGACAGACGGTGCTTGGGAGCATGGTGTCTGTTTTGCAGTCGCTGATTGCATCAACGCTTTGATGATAGGCGAACCGCACGGCATCAGCCCTCGAATGCTGTCTATGCGCCTGCGACTCGGTCGAGGTAAGTGTGCTACATTTGTTATTGTTTATGGTCCGACTATGTGTCACACTGAAGATACAAAGAACCAGTTCTATGACCAGCTGTCCGACACAATCCGGTTGATACCAGTGGGTGATCGACTGTTTGTTTTGGGTGATTTGAACGCTCGGGTCAGGCGCGACTCGGTAGCTTGGCCGGGAGTCCTCAGACCCTACGACATTGGTTTAGTCAATGATAACGGTGATCGTCTGCTCTGCTTGTGTGCTACTCACGAGCTAGCTATCACGAACACCCGATTCCAGCTGGATGCTAGCGACATCACGACGTGGACCCATCCACGAAGTGGCCATCAACACTTGCTTGATTACGTGAATGTGCGACAGCGCGACATTCGTGAAGTGCGTATCACGCGAATGATGCGCGGTGCTGGACGTTGCACCGAGCATAGGCTTGTCAGTACTAAATTATTTATCCATGTACGCACGTCTGTCTATTGTAGATCTTCCGGAAGACGGCAGAAGTTGGATATCAAACGACTGGAGAACTGCGAGACGAAGACTGCTTTTCAATGTGCAGTTGCCGCCCGTCTGCACGGTGTTCCTGTATCCACTACCCCTGAGGGTATGTGGCAGTTCATCAAGAAACGGATCACGACGGCAGCCACCGAGACGATTAGTGTCAAACGCCAGAAACGTCCGGACTGGTTCGACAACAATAATGCGGTTATCGCTGAACTGGTACGAGAGAAGAATGCCGAGTTTGCTGCCTCCACAGTGGGCCCGGGCAATGGAGCGAAGAAGGCGATGCTCCGAGGTATCCGCCGTCAACTGGCCGAGCGTGTCCGCGGAATCAAGGACAACTGGTGGATGAAGCAGGGTGAGCGGATGCAGGGCTTCGTCGACAACATAATCAATTCTACGATTCGCTCAAAGCGATATTCGGCTCATCTATCCAGTCTACTAAATCACTGATAGACGTGGACACCGGCTATTCGTGCACCCAGCCAGAGGACATCATGAAAGTCTGGCGCAAACACTTTGGTAGCCTACTAAATCGTCCTGCTACCATTGATTAGGTGACCGTGAATAGCCTGCCACAACAGGCCATCAAGCCTTCACTTGCTCTCGCTCCTGATTTACTAGAATTGCAGACAGCGATTAGTCAACTTCGCAACGGTGAGTCTGCAAGTGAAGATGGGTTGCCAGGCGAAATCCTGAATAATCACGTGACGGCGATGGAACTTGCACTGTTCCAGCTGGTTTACTCCATCTGGGAGCACGAGGAGATGCCACAGGATTTTGAGGATGCTGTGATAGTACCTTTATTTAAAGGTTAACGTAACAAGCAATGCCCCAACAGCTATCGGGGCATCAGTCTGCTGAGCTGCGCAGGCAAGGTACTCGCCAGAATCCTTCTGAACCGGCTGAATTCGGATGTCTTAAAAGCCAATGTTCCGGAGGAGCAATGTGGATTCCGGGCGAATCGGAGTACGATCGACCCGGTGTTCGCTGCTCGACAGCTTCAAGAGAAGTGCCAGGAACGCAACCAGTCCCTGTATCCCTTCTTCGTCGACTTCACCAAGGCGTTCGATTCCGTGAGCCGTGAGGCGCTGTGGACGGTGCTTGGTAAGTTTGGATGTCCAGGAAAGTTCGTCAATTTGATTAGATGGCCGCATGTGAGCATGAGGGCGAAGGTGCAATCGTGTGGATCTACCTTTGATAATTTTGACATTGTCACTGGCGTGAAGCAAGGTTGTGTCCTGGCTCCATCCCTATTTAGTTTATATTTGACTGTCATGCTAACAGTTGTTTTTCAGGACTCTGGGGAGGACGGTGTTGAGGTAGAGTACCGGACGAATCAGCGCCTGCTGAATATTCGACGCTTCGGCGCCCCAACCAGGTTACATACCTCACTGGTACGCATGCTGCTGTTTGCGGATGAGAGCGCGCTGTTCGCACACAGCGATGATGAACTACAACGAATGGCCACGGCTTTCGCGACCGTGGCATCCAAGCTTGGACTGGATATCAACACAAATAAGACATTTTATTTCTTTCAGCCTTCTCCGGGCAGAGGTGTCGTCTGTGTACCTTCACCCCAAATTCGCATCAATGGAGATGTTGTCGGCAGTTGCACAGATTTCTGCTACTTGGGCAGCAATCTATCCACCGATCTGTCCGTAGACCGCGAGCTAAGAGCTCGTGTGTCTAAGGCTAGTACTGCTTTCAGACGTCTTGAATGACGTGTGTGGAAGAACCACAGCCTGAAGCCGAGCATTAAGCTTTTTGATTACCGCTCAATTGTGCTGTCCATACTGCTGTACGGCAGTGAAACGTGGACATTGTATCAGCGGAATGTGCGCTATCTGAACCGCTTTCGGTTGCAATATCTAAGACGCATCTTGGGTATTCTGTGGTCAGACATGATTCCGGACACTGTGGTACTGCGACAAGCGTAAATGAACGGGATGAAAGCCCTGTTGATGTTGAATCAGCTTTGTTAATTGGGTCACGTCCGTCGGATGGGCGATGACCGAATCCCGAAGCAGGTGCTGTATGGACAACTGAGATCAAGTAAGCGAAATCCTGGTGGTCAAAGGTGGAGATATCAAGATGCTGTGCAGGTAAGTCTTTCACGTTGTAAAATTGATTGTAGATAGCGTTGAACCAGACTGCCTGGAGGAATACGATTCGGACGGGCGTCCGCGAGTTCAACGAGCAGTTATTGCGCGGCCTGAAACGAAAGCGAGCGGTACGCAAAGGAACTATCGGTGCCATAGGTCGTGGTGACATGACTATTTAGCGTTGCGATGTGTGCAACCGCGAGTGCGCTGGCCGTTTGGGATTAGTTGGTCACCAGCGAACTCATAGTGCACTGTCGGCGGAGAGACAACGAGT
>JTDE01002747.1:17284-36039 GCA_014338405.1 Paragonimus skrjabini miyazakii | reverse complement strand
GCATGTTTTTGCCTATCCACGCTGCTGTATGCAGCAGATAGGGCGACCCGGTTTATACTGCGAGACGGCCGAAACAGTGTGGAATTATTTGTGTTGTGACTGTTCACGGTTGTGTGTGGGCCGAGATACTCCCAGGGCGCCCAGACCTAGACAGGAGAACAATTAGTGTTTTCGACCAAAGCCTTTGGCTAAAAAGCCTATACCGCAAGGCTGCGAGTGGGTGGCAGTGTACTAGAACTGGTACATTTTTCGGAAAAAGATGCCAACCTTTTTCCAACCCCCAACCTGTAGGACCAAGAGACTGGTTTGTCAGACCTCAACTTATTGGCCTGCCTGGCATGAATGACTCTATGGGTGTGGTGGCCACACTTTCCAGTTTATCCCAACAGGTCATCGAGATGCATAGGCGTCAAGGTCCAGTCTCGTTGTGACGGGTTCTGAACAGCTTAGCTGGACTGCTCCCCGTTGTTGACTGGTCAGAATTTCGATACTGCATCAGGAAGTTATACACATCATTCTTCAGTTCTTCGAAATTAGACGGGTTAATAGAATTGGTCGCACTTTTTAGTAAACGTTCAAAATTCTCAGTGACACTGTTGGAATGAGGATGTCTCAGTGTAGTGATAGGATGTCGACATCTTGATTTCTTTAACCAGTCTTCAAACTTCTGTGCAATGAAATGAGTGCCATTGTCAGTGACCAACGCACATGGTATTCCTTCCCGACTGAACGTTCTTTGCAATGCAATCAGAGCGACGTCTGCAGTTGCTGACGACGTAAAATAAACTTCCAGCTAGCGTGAAAATGAAAAACGGATAATCAAATCACAGTATTTATCCAAGAATGGACCACAATAGTCAGCATCTATTCGTTGCCAGGCTTCACAAGACATTGACCAGGGTGTCCATTTTGATTGTCGCGATTACGCTTTGTGTATACACTGAGCACAACCTTTAGGAATGCTACTATGATGAACATGACTGACATGCGTTGTATCCTTTTGTTATGCAGTTTTTCCTGGTCCACAAACCATGAAACAACGCTTCATACTTTACTCCCTCATCCTCAAACTACTGTTGTTTTAAAACCTTTTTTGTCAAGGATAATCCAACTGTCATTACCGATGTATCTCACACTGGAATAGGTGCGGTTCCGGAACAGTGTGGTAATCTGTTACATGCATTTCACTTCGTTTATCTAAAGCCAGACGTCGGTATCCTCAGACCAAACTTGAAGCCCTTGAGTTATATTGGGCTGTTAAAAGACTTCACAAATATCTCCTTGGACTGTCGTTCACTGTTGCAACAGACAGTGAAGCTTTAAAATTTCTGTATCATTCCGGCAAATCGCTGGCAAAGTCATCGGCTGACATGGTGTATTGATCTTTGTTTCTACAATTACACAATTATTTATCGCGGTGCGAAAAGAATTCCCCATGTTATTCACTTATCCAGGATTCCGTCACTGAACTCAAACTCTGACGACGCTGATTGTTTTCTAGTTCAACCACCCACAGTATAAAGGAATGCAATTGTGTGCGATACTTGTAAATTCCTTGGTCCTGTTATCTCTGCCTTAAGACGTGGCTGGACACAACAGGAGCGACGTAGATTTCCTGCAATTTACTTTCACCGTGAAAGTTTGTCCATTACTCCGGGTGGATTACTGTGTTTTGATGACCGTGTTGTCATTCCATCGACTTTAAGATCTGATATCCTTGCGGACTTGCATTCCCGACACTTAGAAGTTGATAAGATGAAGTCACTTGCACGTCTATCTTGTTGATGGTCTGAATTAGAATCGGATATTAAACACACTGCCAGTAATTGTACCAAATGTATACACAATATTCATATTCATATTCCATGGCCTGTTACGTTTGAAACATTTCAGAGGGTTCATGTTGACTACTGTGGTCCTTTTCTGAGGAAATACTATTGTAGTGCGAATGAGCAATCGTAATATACTACTCACACGACTGCTGCTCACTTGAGGGATTAGAGCATACATTGTGACATCGAAGTAGCCGCGGGAAAAATGCAGGAAGAAACATCCGAGTGCAGCATCGTAGGAAGTGGTCCTTTCTACGTAAAGGACTTGAACACTGATGTCTGTAGCAACCGTGACTGTCTGGGCCGAATGCCGTAGGTATATGAGTGTTGTTGTTGTTATCCTGTGTAAGCGTTTAACCCGTATGCTGCTCTGTTGAATAGACAACCCTTGTGCCATCCGCGCTCACAACACTATGGCCTAGTTATTATTGATGCTTAGCCTTGATGGTCTGAAGTTTTTCTCGTTTCATCATAGAGTGCAGACTTCACACAGTATGCTTTGAGAAAAGTATTCCGTCTCGGGGACGTAACTGCTGCTTTGGTCACGGACATTGGTACTTACTTTACTGCAAAGTCTTTGAAGGAATGGATTAAAGAACTTGGGTGTCGGCATTTGTTTGCTGCCCCGCGACATCGACAATTCAATGGACTTGCAGAACACTTTGTGCGCACACTGAAGTCTGCCGTTACTTCTCTAACACCAAACTAATTTGTGTAACTTGGTTCGATAATTTTCTAATGCAGTACAAAACGTATCACATTCGGTAAGTGGAAAGAATCTCGAGATCCTTTTCACATCTAGTTCTCTGCATACAAGTCTTGACTGTGCAAAAACAACTGGTGTTACATATTTCAAAGGCAATGATTTACGTCCTGCTAATGGAATAGTTCTTTCCTGTCGCGGAAATCGGATGGTTAATATTCTTGAATTGGAAAACCTTTTCTGCCATCGAAGACATGGTGAACAGTTCGGGGTCAATTCTAGAGATCAATCTGTTACCAAAAACCCTGTTGTTTCAAATTTTACTGAATCCTTTATAGATATTTTTTTTTAGTTTGAAGCAAATGACATTACCGACATACAGGCTATTCCTGAAGTAGAAGAAACACTTGAATAACCGACAGTCAGAAGATCAGAACGTCTGGAATCCAGGTCACTACGGAATTACAGATATCCGCACGCTTATACGAGATGTGATGGATGTGATGAACATGACTTACATTGTTTGTCTTCTTTTGTTATGCGATTGTTTTACTATTTCAATAACCTGTACAACTGATATGTACGATTCAATGAAATACGTTTTGTTTTGTTGTGCCTAATTGTCTTTTTACGACTGTTATGTTTGATTGTTATTCTTCAAAATTCAATTCTAACTACATATACATAAATCGGCACTCAGTTCCGACCACCAACATGTCAGACGAGTCAATGATTTCGTCTTTTCAATTCCCAAATGACCGAAGTGTAAGTCATTTCGTACCACGGATCGTAATGTGGGGAGAATAACAATTCTACCACCAAGACAATAATCCACCGAGAGTAACAGAGAATTCATCTTGACCTTTGCAGAAATCAAGAAATCTTCGCCGGACACAGTGATGAAGTGAAACTTGCACGGTAGTATTTCTGAGTGTTGAGAATCGAGTCGGAACGAGAAACTAGAATTGGCTGAGTTAATAAACTGTCTGAGTTACCATGTTTTCCAGAGTTAGCATACCGAGATAAAAAGTCGGCATGAGGAATGAATTTTGCACTGTGATGCTGGATGTTATAAGAATACGCAGCCAAACTAACGATCAGTTGCTGAAGCAATGCCACAGACGAATTGGCAAGGGATTCATTAGGATTATATATGTATTCACGGGCTTCCTGACCAGACTGTTTTGAAATGAACACCGAACGAATACTAGTGCAGTTTGGTTTTCGCCTAGTAAACTGTCAGTTCTCTGTTTGCGCTACCCACGCTCTGCTTAACTGAGGTGTCTAGAAATGCATATAACAGGATGACCCTCTTGTCCTAACACAACTCCAATATCCGTTGGTGACGCATCATAAATCAAGGTTGATGGTAATTTTGGAGAGAGCGTAAGTAATACTGCATCGCAAGATAAAAATTTCAACAAAACTAGGAGAATTCGTTAACGTAAATCAGTCCAAACAAAATTATTTTGTGGAAGAAGATAAATTAAAGGTTTAACCTTATCAGCAAAATTAGGAATGAATCGTAAATAATACGGAGGAAAACCCATTAATAAACGAAACTCATTGAAAGTCTTGGGAGTGGACACCCTAGATAGAAGGGAAAAACGATCAAGATCTGGACGATAACTATTTTTATCAACAAGAAACTCTGAAAGTGAGAAATTGGGCGTCCTAATAGTGTATTTTGGAACGTTGACTGCGATATTTGAATGCCAAACGCGTTCGAGTAGAGCATACACTTGTTCATTATGAATGAACTTTGTTGGCGCATGCACAATAATATCATTTGGGTAAATAGAAACACCCTCTAGATTAACAGTAATGATGTTGACATCTTGAAATATAACAGGTGGTACATTCAGACCGAAGTGCAGTATTTTATATCGAAACAACATGAATGGAGTATTGGTGACTGTCAGAGCAGCGGATGCCTCGATAGCCAACATTTGGCAATTGTTAACACTGGACTGAACATCGGAATTTGTGATTCCACAACAACCAAGGATTGTTAAGGCATGTCCACTGATACCTTTCACAGAAACTTCAGAAGATTTTATAATTACTGTCCTCAGGCATTTTACGAAATTATAAGCGACTAATCGAATACAAAGGTACAATCGAGAACAGTTAATTCAACAGGCAGTCGCTGAAAGGCTCACTATATACCTTCCCGATCTATGTAGAACAGGAGCACCAAAGAGACGAGAAGCTGTAATGGACAAGTGGCTATGCGCTAGACCCTCATCCACTAACAATTTAAAACGCCTTACCTGAAGAGCAATCGAAACATAGTTCAAACAGGCATCGAACTAAATAACGCTGCTGGGTTTAGAAACAAACCTTATATTTCCAGCAATGTTTGGAAATATGATAAGTAGTTAGCTCTAGCCTAGTCTGCGACCAACGGCAGCAACCAAGAGGAGAAAGGAAAGAAGCGCGAGATGGGCCACAACCCACTCGGCGGCACTCAAAAGCGCGCCAGGCGAAAAGTGCGTGTAACCATCAAGTGCGTTAAACAACGCTCGAAAAGGTTCGGGTTAAACGACCTTGAAGAATGAAATTGTAGATGAGTCGTTAAGGAAGGAGCAAGCATTCGTTGCGTGCAATTAGTTATACGATTGAAGAAAGTGGCACTGAGTTCATATCAGGTCTCTTATTGTAGGCGTACACAGAATCATGCGTACGGAACAGACAAGCTGGAAAACACGGTTGCAGCCGGGGTCCTTAGAGAAGCTACACGATCGCTGGTCACTAGAACGCGCGCACCAAAGTTTTATTGCTAAGTAGAATCAAGTCAAACAAGTGGTATTCATTTTGCACAAGGACAAGTGGTGTAGACTGTACATGAAAATAAAGCAAAATATGAAAATACTTACAATACCCTGTAAAATCAACTGGGATGAATGAGTCAACGCTACCCAACGCTACGATAATGAATCAGTGTTCAATAGAATTATCAACTAGATGGGTTCGTTTATTACAGCTGGTGGAATCAACAGCAAGAGCAACAGAATGAAAGTCAGAATTCAAGTTATCATCGTCACAACTGGAATGTGTAAAAGAAGACGTTGAACTGTGGCAAACGAAATGAATGTGGCCGATTTTACCCTAATTATGGCGCATGGCGTTTCGAAATAGACTAGTCAGTCCAGAATGTTTAATACCATATGACTTCCAGCTGTTCTAGCGTCAGGTAGCATTTGAATCACGCGCAAGGTAATTACTATCAATTGCATTTCGTATATTTATTTTTTTGGACCACCGCCTTTGTTAACCTTTTAATCGTTTCACGCTGTTGTTGTATAAAATCACTGATTCATCTTTCACAGCAGCTTCAACATCTTATCGCTGTTCGCAGAATTTTCTAGTAAAAGTTTCCGTTGCAGATCAGGCATATTTATTCCGGCGAACAAACGGTCACGAAATTAAGTTCGTAAGTGGTCTTCGAAATTACACAGAGCTGCCTGAGTCTGGATTTTGATGATGAACTGCCCTATATCCTGATTTTCCTTTCTCACGAGCGTATGAAACTTGGCTCGTTCAGCTGCTTCAAAATTTACAGGTTGGATATGTGAAAGCAACAGTTCCTTCAAAGATTCGTAAGAACAAAATAGAGGTGAATCAGGGAATGATAGACATTTTAACAGGCTGTATGCATCTCTACCAGTTACAGTGAGAAATTGCGCAGCTTTTTTCCTGCCTCCAGGTATTTGACCGTGAGATACCATAATTAACAGTGTTCTAAATAGTCTGCGATTTCTCTCAACAAATTATAGATATTCAGAATTTCAAGTGGACAGAAATCGAACGTAAGAGAATACAGAAGTCCGCAACATCAATTGTGACGGTTCTATAAATACAGAAATGAAGTGTTTAACTTAGTTCAACACCAAAGCTAGCTTCGACACAATGATAATAACACTCGAATTAAGCAAATCAAATATTTATCTTCCGAGTGCAATTGTATAGCTTGTTGTCAACAATGTAATAAAACAACAGTAATGAGAAATAGGTTTATTTGCAATCATCATGAGCACTAACTATAAACGCAACCTCAATATGAAAGATTATTTGTTGGCAATCTCAGAACTTTTCCTCAGTTTTATTTTGGTATGATCTGGCACACTTTTAATGTAAATCACAGAACTGAATAACCGGTATCAGTGGATGACATGTGGTATTGCATGCATAACGTGATTTATATAAAAATGATTAACCTCAGGTCTATGAGCTCAGAGAACAGTAACGTGAAACTTTCGTACTCAACATGCGCGGCAACAGGACAATAATGAAGATCGTAGTAGAAAACAAGCTTTAAGATCAAACCCATTGAACAATATGCGTATGTCAGGCCACTGTATCGTCTGTAACTCTTCAATAAAATATTGAACATTACCACAGCAGCGGAGTAATCCTTTCTTAAATTCTACGGTGACTAAAATATGGCACCAGGAACTGTCGATTTGATTTGTCTACTTTACTAAAACAAGTGTGAATGAAGCAATCTGTCTTGCTTCAAATGACCTTAACTAAGCATGTTGGTTTCTTTATTTAAAGCAGATTGAAATCTGTGTACTATATAAACTTGTGTTTACTTCTTCAACACAGATGGATAAACGAGACATTAAAGAGAGATGTTTAACAAATCAGTATGGTAGGTAAGTTCCTGGCTCACATTAAGCAAGCATCGTTGCAATAACAACTTTTAGAGTTCGTTTATGTTTCCTCTGGATACAGCATTGCAGGTTGTAAATATTAGACCAGATGACTGTTCGGTGCTTTTTAAATTAAACTAGACGAATAACGTATATTTGAGTTAATGATCTACGAAATAGTTATTGCTGATTAGTAGGTTCCATACAGATGAGTTCCCATTAGTAAAATGAGAATGGTACGTCAAGCTCATGTTTCATTTGCAGCTTCGACACTTCAATTAGATGGTGAGTATACAATATTAAGAACGTTTAGAGCTCAATTCGGAAAATTGAAAGGAGATTGTAATTTGGTTTCTAATTTATTTCTTCGCTATTCGTTGCGTATTTCGTGCTCCACTATATGACCGATATATTTGTATATTGTATCCTGGTGTGTGATATAACAACCGAAAGAGTACTGCAATATATATGAAGTAATGGAACAATTGTCACTCCAGTTTGAGCGTTCTATCGCAGGATGCTATGGACACTAGGAACAACTACTAAACACGATGTATCGTTAACGAACGCTTACAAACACTTAGATGAGAATGTAGCCGAAACAAAAAGTGAACAGAAATATACGAAATCATCATTTTAAGGCTTTAACCAAATATATCCTAAAGGTGAGAAGCTTTCCGACACCTTAAAGATTGAAACGAATCATCACCATTTTTGTGAAGCATATGAATCAGTAAACATCGTTGCAGTTACAAAATGCAATGAGTTTCCAACTATGTGTAACAATGAAGAAACAAGTTTCTCTGCTTGCTCTACGTCTGGTTATTCGTCCTCTGAATGCAAATATTACGGAAGTAGAACATATGAACAGAAAAGGATTAGCAGTTGATATGTTTTGACAACGTATTTTTCATCACAAACATCATCTTTCAATAGTCTTTGTTTCAAACAACTTAAAATCCGTTGCGTGCAACATGGCGTGTTGTAATGAGAACAGCATACTCCCGCCACGTGCATGAAAGCAAGCACAATTTTGATGATAAATTCTGCCTGATGTTCAAGATGTCCTGTTGGTCTGAGCACCAGGCCTCCTGTTAAAATATAACGCGAAATGTGTGGTACAACTGACTCGTATCTCTAGTGAACTTGTCCTGGTGGCGGAAGGTATACTACAAGCAACATTAATGAATGTGTATAAAGAAAAACAATTAAAGAATACCACAATTTCTCCATTGGAATCAATGTTACGTTTTGTAAAACATCGACCTACCCATAGCCGAGAATATCTCAACTAGAAACCACTATTCAATAACCCCTTATCATATCAATATCATTTTATATGTTAACAAAATTGAACGGATATTCAATTGATGAGAAACAGAAAGTATGAAAAGCACCATATTATTTCTGCAGTAAACCTACAGGACAAAACTGTCGTTGACTATCTTGTTACAACCTACGAAGTATTTACTTCATATTTTACTGCCTCATTTAACACTGAAGAAAACACATTGACTCTACCTCTCCCTGTAACAACGCAACTGTTTCTACGAGATTTTGGAGTACATGAGGAC
Source organism: Paragonimus skrjabini miyazakii (assembly GCA_014338405.1). Classification (NCBI taxonomy): domain Eukaryota; kingdom Metazoa; phylum Platyhelminthes; class Trematoda; order Plagiorchiida; family Troglotrematidae; genus Paragonimus; species Paragonimus skrjabini miyazakii. The sequence goes on along the minus strand of JTDE01002747.1, from coordinate 27,272 downwards.
TATCTTTCTAGAAGCATGTGCGTCCAATTTTGCCATAAACTGATTTGTGGCTCTCTCTGTTAAATCGCTCCTGGCGATTTAAAATATTGCATTCAGTAAAGACCTACTCGACAATTTCAATAACGCTTATTCAGCCTACCTTCCAAGTCCAAAAAATGTCGGAAGATGCGATCGAAATTAATACGGTACTCTTTGACACAACTACAGTAAGGATGTTATCTCATTTTGAAAGCGAATTAACCAGATGCACAAGTTATCCAGCAAAAAAGGATTTCAAAATTGAGTAACCAAACATGAGTCCATAAATAGCCACCAATCATCGGGAAATTAGCTCATTACAAACAATACCTACAAAGAATTTTTTAGTAGATAAGCACTGATAGTTTTGAAGGAGAAAAAAGCAAATATTTAACATACAGTTATGGTTTAAAATCCATCGTGATTACTCACTGCACACAGCCAAGACACATTCACGTGTTAATCTCGCAAAGCGCGACGATATATTGCAGTACTCTCTGTAAGTCCGTATACAGAACCACGTGATCGATACGCACTCTCAGTTTATCCCAAAGGAGCATTATCTGTCTTGCTGCGGAGAAAACCGCTTTGGGTTCAAGTCTTGAGATGGTGGGTATTTTATGCGGGGCAACTCTTGATTTGCCTGAAATGGAACACCTAACCGAACTACTCGATGCTCTCAGCTTAATACAACCAACTTCTCCGAATCCCACGTCACATGCATCACAAAACAAAAGCGATTCTATTTCACTAAGTATAATAATGTACAGTTATCAGTGCACCTGTCATAAGCGTGCTCGGGTGAGCGTAATCACTGCAGTTAATTACAGGTCATACAAAACACTAATTATACCAGTTTTTCCTTTCATGCTCGGGAAAAGTAGATTTGAAAAGCATAATTATACTGTAACGTACATGCCAGCCGTTTTTACTATGAATGCTTCTAACACTTGAGGACAAACCTTGGAGCAACGCGGAAATACCAGGGGACAGCGTTCTTTCGAAATGGGGGTTCCAGCAATCGTCATGTACAAGGAAATAGCACAAACATGCATGTACCAATAGCCCAGTAGGCCATACACAAGACTTAAACAAACGAAGGCTGAAACGGCGCCAACAGCACAGCAACACGCTCTGTTACACAATTCAGATTCAATCCTTGCTCGCCAGTTGGTTTCGACTACTCATTGTAATGCACCCAAAGGTCCTGAAATGTAATTTTCTTATTGGGTAACTCGCTTTCTCGGATAGAGATACAGAAATGCACGTTGATGTACACACGCATATTCTAAAATTTCCCGAAATGAAAAGAACATAAACGAAACATGACATAACGTTATTCTACGTACAGAAATCTATTTTCTGTATGTATATATTTATGTATACCTACACACATATATATTCAGTCTTCCAGTGAATGTATATATATTCATATCGTTTCAACATATATTTTTACCTATATGTATTTATACGAATGAGTGTATGTATGTTATATGTATACGGAAATAAAAATGTCTACACCTACACATGTATTTGAAGATATTCCAGGCTTACCAGCGGTTCAGAAAATATCATGCGTTCAGTATTTAACTTGCAGTGACACTCATCAAACACACTATTGCGTCGTTCTACGATGTGCTGAAAAAAAGCATGCAGACTCAAACGTTCCGATACAATACTTTAATGTGTCTGTTCTCGTTTCCTACACGATTGGTGGTGTGGTTACCAAACAACACAGTGACCTGAAGTTAATGCAAGGCCCAACCACATGTACGAGTGAGCCAACTGTTGACGAGATACCGATAAGCCTCATTGCTGACAGACCTCACATCCTGTAGCAAACTATTCAACTGCCCTATGTTTCTAATGAAAACCACTGGTCCACTGGTAAATAAAGTTTTTATGTTTTCACCTAAGCCAGCCAACTGACGATATCGCATATCGTAGAAAAACGTCACATATTTCTTTCCATTCTGCCGCTGAACGATCGACAATAAATGTCCGAACAGTAGACATGCAAGACAACATTCTGAGCGTAGGTTCAAAGACTTTCCCATAACTGACAATAGTTTTGTTAGACATCAATACGTAAAAGGACTTAACATCCACCCCAGTAACTTTTACCAATCATAATTTAACTGATGAGGGGCATCTCCTACAATAACATCTCCACATCTAGGGCACAGGTAAAACTTTTAGATACACTTCTAGTGTAATGAAAAGTACAGTAAAATATCGCATGGTTGAACTCTTATTATCACAAAATCTTATAAACCACTCCCATCATGGGTGCTTGCATGGCATGCTAGCTTGAACTACCTAACCATGTTACAAAATCCGATGATTTAGGAGATGCGAGTATTACTATACTGTTGGGCACGCAAAAAGATTTGATTGTTTTCCACATGAGCGTCTTCTGATCAAAATAGCATCTTACGGTATACTTCTGATATATTCGTTTATGATATCAAACATATCAGCACTACTTCTCCCGGCAATCTCAGTTTTAGTTCAGAAAATATGCAGAAAGATCCCACGTCATTGGAGTCTTGGTGTCAATATTGGCTGATGAAAGTTTCAGTCAATAACTTCACCTTGGTTATCGGATACCAGGGGGCTTTATAAAGTAAGGCCATTATATAACAACAGCCATCTCAGCACGTGATTTGGGTATTCCTTACTCGAAATCATTCAGAGTCGCTGAACATATGCATCCCTTAGTAGTTAAAACTAGACAATCGATAGGTTAAGTTAAGCATCCGTTCTTCTTTTCTGTTGCTCGGTCACCTCTTTATAAACTATGCATACAACTCCAATTGGAGTACTCCACGTTCATATGTAGCCATCTTTGCAAGCCTGATAGGTTATCCCTTGAAAGTCTTCAACCCCTATTCACAAGGGTTTCACTGGGCTATCCATCCTGTCTGAATGATACAGAACGCTACCAGGCGCTTACACTCGGTCCTTTTTGACTACGTTTAATTAACCTGAAACTTGCACTTATGCACAACCTAGTTGATGGCAATAAATTCAACGTCTATTTCGCGATTCATTTACAAAATAGGTCGAAGTACAACCTTAAAAACAAGGAATTTACTTCGGCAGCCTTTAAATCCCCATGAAAATTGCAATCAAATTTTCACTTCGTATGAAACATAATGTGGTTGACAGATGCAGGCAGTTGAAGGGAATATCTTCGGTGGAAAGGAACTTTCTGGCTGAGGAAATGGGCGACCTTCTGTAATGCAGGCCCGAAAAGGAGTTCAGTGGCGTAGTTAGCAGCATCAGTAATCGTAACAGGGAGCTTGGTGAGTATCTGCAAGCTCGTCTGTTGCCTGTGAAAGAAGACTGGGCCACGTATACAAGATGTGGTATTGCACACTACGGGAATGGAACGAATAATCTGGTGGAAGCGGCTAATAGGTACATTAAGGGCAATCTATTATCCAGGTCCACATTGTTTGACTGTGTGAAGGAAATACTTAATCGCAATGAGTGTCAGGAAATGAAATTCAGGTGGACAGTTACTATTCCTCTAGTAAGGGGCTCACGTTCTGGATGTGTTATGAGTTGCACCGGTGCGTTCGAACAGCTAACTGCGTATGCACTCAAGACAGTTGAGGCAAATTGGAAGTAACATGCAACCAGGGGAAGTGACTTTCGTTGATAAGCATGTAGTTAGCCAAGAGAGTAATGGGTTGTCGTTCTTCCACAACTGAGAACTTCCATGCAGACACCATATGTGGTGCTGCCATAATGATTCAATGAAAGCAAACGATTTACTGCAAAGCAATCGTTGGCTGTTATCCGACTGTTCCCAAAGCGTGAGAGTTGACAGTGCACGCTCCAAATGTTTTATTGCGGGGAAGGTTAAAAGTAAACTGAATAAACTAATAGAAACTAGGAACTTTACTTCAAACATTTGTGAAGTTGTCTGCAGCATGCCAGGTGAGAAAGACGACTGGACAATGAGGGCGTTCAAACAGTTTTTGGATATAGCTACATCCGGCAAAATGTGTTGGTAGGATTGTCACGTGGCTCTGACCTGGGGGTTCACAGCTGTCCACCTACTCAACTGGGGGTAAGTCAATCGTCCTTGTCGGGTTCTGAATTAAAACGTAGATTACAGTGCATCACGCAGACATCTCCAACAGTTTCGGGAAGCAACCGGCAATGATGGACGATACAAGGTTTGCTAACAGTGTCCAAGTACGCCGCATTGGCAGCGCCTCATCGTCCAAGTATATCACTAGAATGAGTGAGCATGGTATTCGTAGAAAACACATTCCACCCATGGAAGACTAACACTGTTCGGGTTGTGGTCAAGATGACTTGGATGGTGATGACGTAACCAATAGTTCCAGTGTGACCACTGTTGCCGTTGGTGGCATGAACAAGATGAAGGACACCCAAATATCCGGGACACTTTTAATTGTCGCTTTCGTTACTTAATTTCGTGTTCTTCGCTTAACAGTTTGCTCTGCTTGCTTTCATTGAAGCGTCCAACGTGTAATTCGCATGACCATCGCTTGCTTGCATTAGTCCCTTTCTGCCATGCTTCGCAATGCAACTCATGTATTCATTCCGTTTTCCCTGTACTCATCAGTTCCATAAGTTACGTTGCAGGTTGGAGGGGACTGCTACAAAATCCAACCCTACCACAAAACGGTGCATGGGTGGACACCAAATCCCAGATGGGCTAACGGGGCCCTTTGTGTGTTCCAAAGTTACAAAATATACATTTATCATCATCGCATCTCTCCACCTTATACCATGAACTAGATATGGGTGCACTTGGTGCGGTAGAAGCGAGTGCGAGAAACCGAGATGCTTGACCAGCATGCAATGATACTTCGGTTTCGAAAATACCGTAACGTCCGATTTAGACATCTGTTGGGCATAGAAAAACTTCACTAACATAAGGCGACCGGTACCTAGGTGATAATGTGCAGTAGGAGACGTGGTACAATGAATCAGCTGCCGTAGGTGTGGCATAAGTTGAGCAACACCTTGTCAGTGTTCAATAATTTCCTCACTGCAAGCAAATTATGCCTGTAACGGAGGGCACCGTTACAGTGAAACCCCTAGGGTTCCGTACAAGCGACATACACCAGTCCATGGGAAGTCACAACCAAAAGCGTGGCACTGACGACATCCACAAGCAGACTGCAACGCAAGAATTAGAGGCACCAGGGAAGTGGACGTGACAGAACCTCAAGAACAACCGCAGGGCAGCCGCCAGAGAGGAAAAATGTCAACGGAAACTCCAGTCAACCTACAGAGTAAAAACTAGCGTCAGACCAGTGGGGCGGCTGTCCCAACGGTAATAGCTAAAAAGCTGTTATCCTAATAAGTGTAGCCTACAGTAGTAGAAATGGCGCGGATTCATTATACAGCCACGAGTAAAACTAGAACACCTTCGCCAACATACTAACTTTGGCGTTAGTGGTGTGTAGTATATTTACATTCACAAGGTAATGTAAACAGGCACGGCCGAAATTTTAAGGCAACTATCATGTCGCAGTGGGTTCCCTGTTTTGAACACATTTAAGTTGATCTCAATACAAGGCTTCTCAGTCGGTCCCTTTCGAAAAGACTCCAACTTTACTCTCAGTAAAGTTCGTTAATAGTGCATAACTTTCTTACGGCCTATATTAAAACTCTAGTCACGCCTTCAGGAAACAACTGTGTTGACCACAGCGACATTCACCTCACATTTAGCACGACCGGATTATCACATGTAAACTCCAAACCACTTTCACTTGCGGCAAATGCTTGCCACCAGAGCCTACCTTCACAATAGTCAAGTCTTCAATAAACTACAACAGAAAACGGAGCACATAAAGCATCTCAAGTTACGACGATTGGACCATTGCCAACCGAAGGCGAAAAAGTACAGGAAGTGTCGTTCCACACGGCGACGGCTCTAATGTTCGATCACTTGAACAAATGGTCTTCAAGCCAGACTTCCTTGCCTAGTAATTTACTTTCATGGTATGCATCATTAACTTGACGAAGACTCCGCCAACGAGCTAGTAAACACTTCTAATGAAACACCGACACAATGAAACGTTAATTAGCACTGTGACCATTTACCAAACCATTTACTAAGCCATTTACTGAACGTTCAACATAACACGATTAAAAACCGAGAGATATCGATAAAACACAAATTCTAAATCAAACATTTACAGACGTTGCGGCTACACGCGGGCATACGTGTCACCTTCCCTGCTAGTACAACCCGAATAAAAAGGCGATAAAACAGTACGTGATTCTGTTCCACTTTCATGAGCATTTCAACCTTACTTCACATATTTCGCACACTGTCAGCAATAAGCCCATACGGAAAACACGCGGTAAGCAACCTTTTTCCGTCGGCAGGCCGAAAAACTGCGTGGGCGGTTCACATGACCACTCCAGACTGACCCACTCACCGGACAACATATGAGCCCGTAAAATCGACTTGTTTTGACGGCAGATGGAAAACTACTCGTGGGCGTCACGTGCGTACCCGTCTGTCATCAGTTAGCCCAACCAGAGTTTTGTAGACTATAGCCGGAGCAAAGAAACTCAAATATTTAAAAAAAATACTGTACATTAATCCAATAAGCGCATATACTTCAGTGAAATGACCAGTATCGCACTTCGTTCACATCAAACTGCTAGGTTATCACTAACGTGCCTCAAAAGAACGACAAAAAGTGGACAGTTTTATTAACATATGAATGACAACATTAAAAGTTAAAATGTTCTTTGTTAGCGGATGTAGATAGGATCCGCACAATGGAAGGATGCCAGTAGTTGTTTGCCGATTTATATCTCCGTCCTACCTCCCGCCTGATCACGTGCGTTGTTGAACCATATTTTGACAAAAATGTCTACAGCGTCAGTTGGCGCTGTCAGCTGGAGATAGATCACGATGAGCTTTTCAAAATAGGTTTTCTAATGACATGAGTTTCGTCTTGAATAGTAGGCAGTATTGTTAACCCCTCTATTCGCCGTACTCGGTTAGGTTTATCCGTCCAGCTGACTATTTTGGCGAAATTGTCAGTAAACAAACGTTGACAAACTTTTCGAAGCAAACTCCCCAGAGGGGTTCCTACAAATCTGGAGAGAAAGCGCATTTATGAAAATCGTAAGTGAAATATAAATAGACAGTACGCCTGTTTTCCTTTTCTCTTTGGACGTCAAGATGACCTCGCCAGTGTCAAAGTCAGTGAGAGTGCGGTACGGTGCCATGAACGGCAGGAACACAAACGATTTAGTATCGTATGTAATAGCTCCACGACCTCGGAAATACGTAACTTCCTCGTTTAAACTGCCACATTCACCAACCTATACACTGAGCTCGACAGTTCACATTATGTCCACATTGGGTTAGTGTTACTCTAGACTGACTCAGTAGCACAAGGAGGGGAATCCTGTGTTCTAAGGTCTTTTGTGTATGCACTCATGGCAGCGGGAGTGCCATGAACGAAACCACAAGGAGGATGGCCCACAAGTCGATACCTCTGGTTACATGATCGGAGGTTGCCTACCGCCACCCTTCTGGGGGGAGGCTTGTGTAGTGACCGGCGATCGTGTAGCTTCTCTAAGGACCCCGGCTGCAACCGCGTTTTCCTGCTTGTGTGTTCTGTATGCGTGATTCTGTGTACGCCTGCAAAAAGAGACCTGATAGGAACTCAGTGCCAATTTCTTCAGTCGTGTAATTAACTGCACGCAGCGAATGCTTCCCCTTTTCCCAACCACTCATTTACTATTCCATTCTCCAAGGTCGTTTGACCCGAACCTTTTCGAGCGTTGTTTAACGCACCCGAAGGTTCCACTCACTTTTTGCTCGGCCCGCTTTTGAGTGTCACAAAGTGGGCGGCAGCCCAGCTCGTGCTTCTTTTCTTTCTCCTCTTGGTTGCTGCCGTTACATGGTACGCTGTGGCAGCGCCTCGGGAGAGGGTGCTGGAAAACTTGAGATTCCGTGAGTGCCGCCAAAAATGGACATGAACAAGACTATAATCCTACTAGGTCGATTACAACTTGATTGTTTCCAATTCCAATGCTTCTCCATGACTGTTAACATTACAAACCTTTTTCCCCAACCACTTGCAATTGTTCTCCCTCCTCCTTTCATCAGTAGTGGACGCGAGCTCTGTGACAAGAGTAAATTACACCCTTATGGTCGTTTCAACGGTTTTAGCTAACTGAAACACTGTTACATTGTCGAGGTCAATACTCTGGTTGCCTTCTAGAGGGAGCTATGTAGCGACCCCACTTGTTTATCGCAAACTATGTTGGAGCTATTATTAACATGTGTACTGTTTTTGTTTCCAACTTTTGTAGGTGTTTAAACGTTTGTTCGAACTAGTATGGATACCAATAAGTACCTCACGCACCCGCACGTACGAACCAGCTGCGTGCTCGCCTGTCATTCTGTTGCATTAACGTTTCGTTTTGTTAGTTGTTCGCAGGTCGACAATATACTCCCAGTTTACTCGTTGCGTTATTTTTAGCCGACTGGTTACGGTTCGCTTTATTTTACATGACTGAGAAATCAATGATCAGTGAACTTACATATACTTCTAAGATAAAGCGAACCAACTTGCAGTAGGTTTGAATATGCTGGGAATTGTAAGAGTATTTTTATTACTTAACATATATCAAATGTTCTCCAGTTTGTAGCGCCTAAAGTTCGTGGCTGTACCTTGTAACTCGTTTTCGGGCATTTTTATACATCATTTTGTTGATATAACCTGTTCCCTTGTTTGAGAACATTTCTGCAACATTTTTCGGAAAGTTTCATCTGACTTTTGAGTTTCAGCAGTCTTCCCAAAGCCTGTGGTCTAGAACTCGCGTTGACATGCAGTCTTGAGAACGTTTGAACAAACACATTGGGAGTTCTGTCAATGTTTCGGATGCCAGTTGCAAACTGCGTTATACAATTAGAATGTCGAACTTCATGCGGGGAGTATTTAACTTTACAAATGCTAAAGACGTACGGTGAAGGGTTACGGTCCGTTAAAACATTGAAGTTTCTTCCCTCCAACAAATGGCAAAAATGTATAATGGAAGAATAGGTGACATACAACCGATAACCACACCACCTCAGTAGAGAGAGCGCATCTCAAAGGGTTCGTATATTGTCGCCGCGATGTGGGCCATCGAACACTTATTCTCGGAGCGGTTGCGAGACGTTTCGGCTGCATCGGAGTTACAAACTGAGAGTCATGGAGAACACGACCTGTGTTGAAAAATCCCCAACGATCACTTTCCACAAATTTATTAGAACATTCATCCTCACTCACCTTTAGAGAACGCCGTCAAAAATTGGCTCTGTAGAATGACGTTGAACTTCACAATACTTTAGAAACTGAAACTTTCGAACGTCATCGCTATAGCGTTTCCCGTTAAGTTATTACATAACCCTCGATACGAACTACGTAAAAGAGTTTCATTTTGCCAAACCTGCCAGCTCGGTAAAAGACACGCATAGTCGCAATGAATTTCCGAATGAAATCACACCCTCCAACGATATTCAGCTTTCTTAAAAGGGATCGGACAGCCGTCTTACGTTAACAGAAATGATGTGTATATCCACTGATGGTCCAGGAAACACTTAATCTACACCTGCGAGTAACACATACACTGGTTCCCGTAATCAGGCTCTCCTCGAAAACAGCTTGTATGATACATTTTATTGCATCTCTATCACCTACACGTATCCCATTTAGCAGATCAACTGTTGCATGCTCACGAATCCAATGAAAAATTAACATCATTCCTTTCACTTGCGTTATCGTGAACACATTATCCAGATTGCTGCAATGTTGATGATACACTAGTATTCAGTCGATCCAAACAGGCAATAGATAACCTAGTGCACCGCTTAAATAGTTGCCATCCCAATCTGAAGGTAACTTGCGAATTTGAGACCGATAATTGTTTGCCGTTTTTAGACATACTCATAAGTCGCCGG
>JTDE01002747.1:0-11755 GCA_014338405.1 Paragonimus skrjabini miyazakii | reverse complement strand
AAATGGTCACTGGCTTGCGGCATTTCTCTTATGAGTCTCGTCTTGAAATTCTTGATCTTTACCCACTTGAACTTCGAAGACTACGCGGCGATTTAATCCTCAAGCACTTTTTCTTCAGCACAGGACTCGTGCAACAGTTCTTTACCACAGTAGTTAATAACAGTCGAAGGGGTCACGACAAGAAGCTCTATAAGCTTCGACCCCGGACCTTCCTTAGGCATCAATTCTTCTCTTATAGGGTTGTCAATCACTGGAACGACCTTCCATTGGAGGTTGTTAGCTGTTCTTCTAGGGACCGCTTCAAAGTGTTATTAGATTCTCACTTACTTGCTTTGCTAGATTAGTATTTTACTCTGTGTTCTCGGTATCCCTGTAACCCCCAAGAACGGTGCTACACCCTGTTTACAATGGCTGCCTTTCAGGTCAACAGAACACCGCTGACATCGAAACGGACAAACTGACTGGATCCGGGTGGCTTGGGCCCCCAACCTCGAACCCGTGAACAAATCGCTGGAATCGCTGAAAAAGGAGTAAAATTGAGCCAATTCATTACGACATTAGTAAAAGTAATTTAATTTTACTTCGAAAAATTAGTCATTATTTTTATCAGACCTAGTGATGCTTGTTTGAACGCAGTCATAATTCCAGACATTTTACCACGGCCGCGCTGTAACGATCCGTGAGTAAGGTGCAGAGGAGGTTTGGCCTTTTCGTTTGTGCTTCAGAGTAGAGGTAAGCTTAACTTATTTCATAAATCCTAGTGCAAAACAGAAGATGTTCTTTCACACCGTTATTTAACTTTCGCCGTGTCTGTATTATTTAAGGAAGAAATGGAACTTGAAACATCTATAAAATCTTTGTTATAATGGTTCAGTTTGGGATTTTGTACAAATTCAGGATAACATATTCGGGTTACTCGATAGAAACTGGTAAATATTTGTAGTTTTATCAGAATGCTTGCACAGAATACTGCAGGAGTGCTATGATTCAATTTGGATTTTTTTCAAACACCATATTTCAGGTGCACAATGTTCACTGACAACCAGACGGATTGTAAGTGCATATTGTCATTGGAAAATTTCATTCCGGGATGCGTCTTCCAAACTGGGGAGCAGTAAGTTGCAACCGGTCGCTCGATAACAATTACGGGAGATCTGGCTACCAGCTTCCATGAGATAATTATTCACCGATCAACGGTTCTTGCAGTCTTCTTAATATATCATCAACTGTTCCTCGGGACCCAAGAACGTTGATGGGTACTCCTCGAGGCTACCATCAAATGTAAGTTGGCTCCGTTGTCTATGTACCCCCTGGATTGTAGAACGTTTAATTGCGTTATCGTTCATTGACCAACAACAGCAAATGCATCATTGCCCAGCTACGATTGCACACTAACGGCGTATCCTCCTTCAACTCGTCGAAGTACACAAGTGTGGCTTACTTTAGGACGGACTAGTATTCCCTCCAAATCGGAACCGTTCAATGAGGCATCTACTGTGAACCATCGAAACTATCCAGTTTTGCCATGTTCCTGGTGGACTGCATTCACGGACTCCGTCCCTTATCACGAGGTGGTCTGCGGTACACGCCTAATCGCTTAGTGCAGTGCAGTCTGCAAAGTGTTATCCGTGATACCCCTGCTCAGTGCTTTGTTAGCCAATTCAAAGTAAACTCGGACTAATTTAGCTGTGATAAGTTCACATAGGAAGGAGTCCACAGTGCACGAAGACTCTCCATCCTACCCTTTCATTCTCCAATGAGGACACAAAAAGTCCTTCTAAGTCAGAGCAACGCGGTTCATTACATTGGAGCCTCCTCTTTCTGTGATATTCCCAACTACATGGTCTCAACATTTCCATTTGACTATATGCACCTGGTTTGTCTCGGAGTAACGAAGTGGATGTTGAACTTGTGGCTTTTCAGCTCGGTCGACCGCCAGCTCTGTCTTCGTGTGAACAGTGTCACGTTGATATCGGACCGTATTTCTGACCTACAATGTTCCATCCCATGTGAATTCGTACGACGTTGTCAACCACTGACGGGGTTTGAATGTTGAAAAGCCATTGAACTCCGTCAGTTTCTACTGCACATAGGGCCAGTTGTTCTTCGAGGCATATTGGATCCTTGTAAACACCGCAATATTCGGGAACTGTTTATATGTATACAGTTTTGGTTACCCCATCCTTTTACAATTTCCTCATCATCTACTCATTGTATTCATTCGAAACGTCGTTCAGGTTTACAGACCGGAGCAAGTAATATACATTGTGCATTGTTAGGCAAACCTGTCAAGCAGCGTTCGTATCGTCGTTGCACTGAATGAATTTTCAGCTTTCCCGTTTGCGTCGTTCATCCGTTTTTTTAAAGTTTAGTGACATGCTCTATTGAACCTTGTCTGACAAACTTATCGGCAGACTGCGGAAGCTTTTCTGTCCCCTAATTTGTATGACTGATCTGGTGTTAGATACGTCTAGCGTTTTCATTGTTCAATGTCTGTTACAAAGTGACAAAGAAAGAAGATTATATTCATCATAAGCACTTTTCCTACATATTATAGATATTTTCATTTTTAATAAATTTCTCACCTTGATAATCCTTCGGATTATACCCCTGAGTAGCAAAATGGTAGGCTACCCGCGTGGACAACGGAAAAGATTTTCGCGTGAAGATTTTAGGTCAAATTGTAAATTTTCTAAACACAGTTTTCTTATCTTCACTACTACGTGCTCGAAGATGACTGATATCGCTCAGTGAGACATCCGTAAACATGAAAACGTTATTATACATTTCACAACATAATTCTTCACAACCGTATACAAAGTTGTTTGTACGTATTGTAACGAGAAGGCGTCCAATAAAACACAATCTTTATCACCAAACACGCTAGTTACCATGCCACACGCGCGCTCGCGATTTTGAATCACAATTCCAGTCAACAACGCTGAAAGTTAACCGTAGAGTGTAAAATCTGTCGTAAAACAGCGAATTTTTGAGGGATCCGTGAATATCTGGCAATATTTCGGTGATATCGTTGAAAAAGTTAAAGACCATCAGTTCCTGAGACAAAAATGATGACGAGGGTTGAAAGGCTTGTTTTAACCGACCGTTAATTTCGCGCGAAGACTGAAAATAATAATGGTTTGTGTTGTGATTGCACTTATGCGTTTTCATGCAGAGTATTTGTTTGTGATCGATCAATAGTTGATCGTTCTACGTTGATAAATGATTAATTGTTTACAAAGTTTATTTTAGATGATGGATTATCTTCAGGGATTCAAAGATCTATTCGAGGATCTGGAATTTTCTAGCTTCCAAGAATTCCGAAGATGTTTTGAGAAATATATGAAGGAATGCAGTGAAATCAAGCAATGCACGCCGGAAGTATGATAATGTGAGTGTGAGTACTACTGAGGTTACGTGGTAGATGGCGTACAGGTGTACCAAGTACAAGCGACGTAGGTGCCAAAGCCGCGGATTACGACGTGTTTAGTGAGTTGAGTTCACTTACTTTCAATTGCTCAGTTCTCATGATACATGCTGTCAATCACGCTTTAACGTCGCTAGGAGGAAAACGATGTTGGTTTTTAGCCTTTTTACGTTAGAGCACAACAATGACCTAACTGTCTTGCAGCACGAGGCACACCCAATAAATCGCCGGCTCACTGCAAGTGAATTGAGCGACTCTAGGCATTTGTTCGAGTACAATACCTCAACTGCGGAGTTAAGGCAGTATGCTGCGGATGTCCATGACAAGTATATAACGACAATGGATATTTGCAACATCCGTCATCATTTGAAACCTCCGACAATAAGTAAGTTTGTTTGTGTACATTGATGTTACAGAAAGCCTACCTCAAATTCTCGGTCACGTAGAGAAAAAAGGCGTATTGCGTGTCCTCAAAGACGATGGTAATAGATACACGCACATATGCTTCGCGCCGAAGGATTAAGTACAGTTGTTCAGACGTTTTTCCGATGTGGTCAACGTCGATGCCACGCATGGAACCAACCGCCACAAGTGGGTCCTATATCAGTTCACATATGCGGTTGTAGCTTGAAGCTGTATCAAGTTCTTGTCACAGACGGGATGGGCCATGAAAGACCCGTGATGTATGGTTACGTCCGGAGTAAAAAGCATGCTTCCTTCCGTAGTTTGTTTGAAATATTTCGTGATGTGATGGGGGATCACATACCCGTGAGGACGTTTGTGATGAATAAAATGGCGACGCAAATGCGAGCAGCACGAGTCGTGTTTGGGTGCGACATAATGCTATGCTATTTCCATGTTCGAGATGCCGTAAGGAAACACGTAAATTGGCGTCGTTAACCCTGTACTCTCCATTTAAACCAAGTCATTTAGAAGTCGCTATTTGATTTATCGTATGGCAACTAAAGATAGCTTAGAAGAGTGGGTGAAAACTTTTGTCCATTTATGTTTAAGGTTCAACCAAGATGTTGCGTTAGTCAGACGCACGGACCAAAAGCTTATGAACTACCTAATGTGCAATTGGCCTTATATAGAGCCGAAATGGGCCATCCATACACAATCAAACATTGTTCACTTGGGAAACCGAACAAACAACCGTCTGGAAGATGCCAATGAGCGAATTAAGAAGCGCACTCATCCACGGGGCCATTTAGCCACTGCCATCAGTAAAATTTGGTCCCACAGCGAGTGACTAATGCGGGAGTTTCAGATGCAGTGCACCCATGGTTGTGACCGCCGTGAGGTGGTTAGGGTCGACGTGTACGTCAAAAATATACTGTCTCGGCTGACGATGTTCGCCAGCCAATTAATGTTGAAGCATCTCGGTAAGCGTGCTCCCCTACTGCATTGTGAACAACAAGACGAGTTCAAGGAAACCGCACCTCATGTAATATCAATTTTTAGTTTCGAGTGAGCCAGGAGGGTGCACAGTACACTGTGGATATCAGTGATGGAACGTGTGGGTGCAACTTTTACCAGTCCATGTGGTTACCATGCATTCACATGCTGTCCGTCTTCAAAAAGGATTTCTATCCATACAGTGAGTTGTTGTTAACGAAAACCGCATTTTTTCTAGGCCGCTCCCCAATCCGTCGACGGCGGCTTGCGCAACACAATTCGTTTAAAAGTAGCGTGTTTCGCCGAGAGTTAACTGTCGCTGCTGCCAATCCATTTCAACCGGATTATAAAATGCTGCATTTTATTGCATCCGACCTTTAAACCGAAAAAGAGACCCCGTCCAGCACCCGTAACTACTGATGACCCAGTGATGTCGGACGATGAGTTCCGTGTTGTGCATCCGCGCCAACGAGTTCAAGTGAAGGTACTACCAAGTCATGTCACGGATGTCATTGGTAAGCTATGCCACGCCTCTGAAGTTACCTATTGCTTACTTTTAGAAATGGACACATAGCACGAAGAGGACATCTGTAAACATGAAAATGCTATTATTAATTTTACAAAATAATTATTCACAACCGTATACAAAGTTGTTTGTACATATTGTAGCGAGAAGGCGTCCAATAGAACACAATCTTGATTGCCCAACACGCTAGTTACCATGCCACATGCGCGCACGCCATTTTGAATCACAATTCCAGTCCACAACACCCGCCGGTTTCCGCTCACACGTCGTGTGCACTTCTGCCCAGTTTACGTGTGTGATCAACGCCTTCTATCCAGGGAGTTTTCGCCTACCATTCTTCGT
Source organism: Paragonimus skrjabini miyazakii (assembly GCA_014338405.1). Lineage (NCBI taxonomy): Eukaryota > Metazoa > Platyhelminthes > Trematoda > Plagiorchiida > Troglotrematidae > Paragonimus > Paragonimus skrjabini miyazakii. The sequence continues at coordinate 6,062 of JTDE01002747.1, read as the reverse complement.
CCATTGGTTCGATTTCGTTGAGCAATGGCTCGTCCTGTCGCTCGGGTTGTCCTCCATCTATTCACGGTGGGCTTTGATCGTATTCCACGGGAGTGTCGAGATATTCGTGCGAGTGTTAGAATAATCACGCCTCCGATTTGGTCATCCATCCTATTTTGGCTGCCATGTCTCGCCCGTTGGTCCGATCCGGTCGAGCGATGACTCACCCGGTCGCCCACGCCGTCCTCCACCCGCTCGTTGTGGGTTTTTGAACGCAACTCCCCCTTGCGTTGAGGTATTCCGCCGAGAGTTGGAATACTCGCACCTTCTGCCTTACAGCCCACCACACTCATCCCTCCTTCAAGGAACCTGCCGCGATTATGCCAGGGTGCCAATTGTACACCGTTGATCCATCGCTTACGAGGACCTTGGTTGATTTGGAACCTCGTATTCCTGCAATTTGTGGTGGCAAATGGTCCATCCCACAGCCTTCTAAATTTTCATGCGCCGGGGCCGGACGTTTCTGGTCGGCGGCAATCTCTCCCTTTCACCTGATCTCCGATCGTGAACGGGGCCAGTTATGTGTGTTGTGCCTCACGTCATATCTTTGCTTATTCCGACGTTGTCTTTCTGTTGTCCGCTCCAGAGCACGGTGTTCCAGGTGTTGTCGTTCTTGCGGCGATAATTGCCCCTTTCTGTCTCGCGGACATCCAAGAGAATCCTTAGCTCCCTGTCGTACGTCAACTCAAATGGGAAACTCTTGGTTGTTGCATGCTTCGTCGTGCGATATCCAAACAAAATATCCGGTAGTCCCTCCTCCCAGTTATTGCCTCTACTGTCCAACCATTCCTTCATTGTACGGTTGAACCGCACCGTCAACCCAGTTGTTTGTGGATGGTACGGCGATGTTCTCAGCCGCTGAATCCCCAAATTTCTCAGCATCTCCTGGAATTGCCGCCCTTCAAAACACAGGCCCTGGTCCGTGATAACTTTGTACGGTACTCCAAAGCGAGCCAGAATGTTGTTCATGAAAGCGTGTGCCACCGTTCCGCTCGTTTGATCTACCTTTGGAATGACTTCCACCCATCGTGTGAAGTGGTCAGTAATGACAACTACGTAGCAAACTCCATTTGAACTCGTTGGCAGCGGACCAAAACGGTCTATATCCCAGGTGTGTGCGGCCTTCTCTGTTACAATCGATTGCATGGGCGGTATTGTCGTCGTAGTCTCTCGATTCTGTTGGCAATTGGGGCAGACTCGAATGAAAGCAATCATATCTTTCCGCATCGTGGGCCAAAACATCTTTCGCCGCAGTAGTTCGAACACGTGTTCTCGTCCCATGTGAACATCTGCGTGTGCCAGTCAAAACACACGTCCCCTCTGTTCCACTGGAATAAATGGCCATCTTCGAGGTTGTAGTGGAAACCAAGAAAACGATCGACAATGTTACAAAATAATCTACAATAACTGTCTACGACAAATTCCACCACACTACGTTCGCTATGTTTGAAGAAAGTTGCTGTTAGACAGCAAACAAATTCCAACGAATTCAGTTCTCCCAGTGTAGTAAAATCCGCTGTTGCCACAGTCAACTCCGGGTAACAACGACCACGTGCAGGCAGAAGCTGAGGCGCTCGAGGACGAAGTGAAGTATTGATTCAAACAAGAGACAAGTGTTTTATATGTACAATGAACATAATAGGTATGAAGAATAGTATATAACAAGAGAGCAAAAGGTTAACAGACTCTACATAACTCCCCCCTAGATCGTTAGGGTAGGGGGAACGCTCGATAATTAAGGACGCAGAAAGCGAGTCAGAATCGATATTCTTTATATATGGCCTGCCATCTAACATCCCATCCAGAACGGGTGTGATGTGAAAGGCTTGGATTGGGAAGGAGTAATAAGGGCATGGAAGCTGGTGCCACACAGGTTGAGTAGACCGAGAAAGGCTATGTGAGTCGGTAGTGGTAAGATGGACATCAGAAGCGGTGAGAGGATCTAGATGGGGTTCGACATGAGCAACTCTAAGTCTAACGATGCTCATTGTATCGTGGATCCATTTCGATCGATCACTAAAAACTTGGGGAATCGTTTGATCACGCGGAGTGGTCCGGAGTATGGCTTTTGGAGAGGGGCTTTTACAGCGTCGACACGAACGAAAACAAAATCACAAAAGTCCAGATCGAAATGCTTTTGTTCCTGTCTGGTGTTTAACTTGGTGGGTTGGGACCGGATTTTCGTCATGGATGATTGTAACTGTTGCACGAAGGTGGTGGCGTCAAAATTAGTTTGGCCGGCATTCGACGTGTAAAACAGTTCACCAGGAAGGCGAAGTGTCGCACCGTAAACTAATTCAGCAGTCGTGCATCCACTGTCTTCCTTAACAGTCGACCGAATTTAGAGCATGACAAAAGATAAGTGATCGGTTCAACGCTGGGGGGTCTAGTTGAGCTTTTGAAGCGGCCTTCAACTGACGGTGAAAACGTTCGACCAAACCATTTACTGTCAAGTGGTATGCAGTGGTTTTGATGTGATCTACTCCGAGTAACCCGTTGAAGTCTCTGAACGGCGCTGATTGAAATTGTGTACCTCTATCAGTTGTTACAGTCGTTTGGACACCACAGTTTGAAATCCACCCGTCCATGAACGCTCGCGCAACAGTTTCGATATTCGTGTTGGGTAGAGGCATTGCCATGGGCCATCTGGTGAAACGGTCAACGTACGTCCAAACGTACCGATGACCTTTTGAATACGGCAACTGTCCGACTATGACCGAAGAGTGCGTCAGGGCTAGCGAATGTGCCGGGGGTAGTGATGGTATGCCGGTGGACTTTGCTGCGTTGGCAATCGAAGCAAGTTCTCGTCCATTCTCGCATGTCCCGATGCATGTTCGGTCTTACGAATCGGTCTGAAATCAGCTTGACGGTGGCACGAACGCTGGGGTGAGACATACAGTGGAGACTGTTGAAAACGAGGCGTCTAAAGTTTACTGGTACAAATGGACGAGGACTGACTGTCGTTGTGTCGCATAGGATTGTGCCTCAACAGTTGGTTAGAAGCAACTCGCGAAGTTTGAGGGAAGAGGAGATGCGACACTGTTGCAACTCCGGGTCATTGTTTTGTTCTCGCGCCAATTCTTTCAAATCAATGGCGTCTGTTTGGTGAAGGCTACTTAAAGTAACTCTGGACAAGGCGTCGGCGACGGTGTTTTTATCTCCTGCGGTATACTGTATATCCGTTGTGAACTGAGAACTGTAATCTAACTGTCGGATTTCTCTCGGAGAATAACGGTCGGGCTTGGTGTCGAAAGAATAAATAAGCGGTTTGTGATCAGTAAAACCAGTGAGGTTACGACTTTCGAAATGATGTCGAATGTGTTTAATGGCTAGGCAAATGGCCAGTGACTCCCGAACAAAGATACCGTAACGCTTTTGCGCTGGTTGGAGTTTTCTGGAGAAAAAGGACAGAGTTGGATTTTACCATTCACGTTTTGTTGTAAAACAGCGCCGACAGCCGACTGAGATGCATCAGTCTTCAAGAGTAGCGGCGAGTGTTCATCCGCCCTCAAATGCGTCAATGTGGCGGCTTGGGACAAAGCTTCTTTGGCTGCAACGAACGCAGTACTAGCGTCAGGAGACAAAAAGAAGTGTTTGGGATTAGCTTTTGAAATGTCCGTGAGGGGTTTTAACAGTTCCGAACACCGTGGAATAAAACGACAATGATAATTAACAATGCCTAGGAAGTGTCGGGGACTTTTCAGGGATTGTGGTTGTGGGTAGTCTTTAACAGCACTGATTTTCTATGGTAAAGGTCGGATGCCGTTACTGTCAATCCGATGTCCAAGAAAATCTATGGCGGTAACTCCGGAAATACATTTCCTTTGGGTTTAACGTCACACCGTATTGGGTAAACCGTTCGCACAACTTTCGACAGTGTGACTCGTGCTGTCGAGTATCTTTGCTTGCGACTAAGACGTCGTGGATATAAACGTACACGAAGTCGAGACCACGAAGCACTAGGCTTATAAACCTTTGGAAAGGTTGTGCGGCGTTCCGTAAGCCAAATGGCATGCGGACGAATTCACAGAGTCCAAATGGAGTAGTAATTGCGGTTTTCGGGACATCCTCCGGGGCCACGGGGATTTGTTGGTAAGCACGAACCAAATCTATCTTAAAGAAAATAGTCTTCCCGTTCAACCCAGTTGAGAAGTCGTGGATGTGAGGGATGGGGTATCGATCTGGAACGGTGACGTTGTTAAGTGCACGATAATCACCGCAGGGGCTCTAGTTACCTGTCGTTTTTTTCGGAACCTTGTGAAGAGGTGAGGCCCATGGGCTATTTTAAGGCTGGATAACGCCAAGTCTTGAGAGGTGTTCAAGTTCTACTTTGGCCACTTTGAGTTTCTGAGATGGCAAACGTCTGGGGCGTACAAAAGTAGGTGGACCTTCGGTGACGATGTGGTGAAAAAACATCATGTTTAGGTGGTTACGTTAGATTGGACGGATTGATGAGTTGTGGAAATTGTCGAAAGATAGCTGCAAAACCGTTATCTGGTAAGGCCGATCGCAGTCCAATCGAATTGATTGATGTAGCCTTACCTTGTACGCACAATGTGGTCGTGCTGTCGATCAATTTCCTACTACCAACGTCTACTATGAGTCCGATTGATGATAAGAAATACACGCCAATTATCGGGTGTCGTACATTTGCCACCGTAAATCTCCAGGGAAACTGACACCTAAGGCCGAGATCCAGCGTGAGTAGCTTCTCACCGTATGTTGGGATCGTCGAACAATTAGCAGCTTGTAGTGTGTACGATACCGGTTGAAGATTGCGTTTGTCACCTTTCGGTGGAATAACGCTAACCTCTGTGCCTGTATCAATGAGAAAACTCAGCACAGTTGAACGGCCGACCACGTAGAATAGGCGACAGTTTGAGGAGCCATGAACAGCTGTCGCCATTGCTGTCCGACCCCGGCGTTTCCCGAATGGGAATTATCCTGAGCAAAACTGCATGGCCTGGTACAACGAATCGCTTTAGAACCAAATCGACAATGATAGTAACACACGTTTGGATCAACTCGTCGTCTGCGTGAAAGGCTTCGGGATTGGCGGCGATAGGGCGAGCCTCTCGATTGTGTTGTCAATTGTTTAGTGATTTTGCAGAGCTGTACGGTCATGTCGGAGAATTGCTGCTTCTGCACGTCTAGTTCGGTTTGCCAGCTATGGTTCGACGACACCTCTGGTAAGTGTACATGGGATACCGTCCGACTTTGATAACTCTCGTAAGCCTGGTCAGCCAGCTCTGCGAGTTTTTGAAGCGGTGTGTCCATATCGAGTATGGACAATATTTTTCGGATATCGTCCGGCAGATTTTTGTGCCACACCTCACGCAGGATTGGTTCGTTCACCGTATGTTTGCTCTGAAGCTGTGTCATGTGACGGAGGAGCTGTGGAGGAGTTCTGTCGCCCAACTCCTGCCAGAAACTTTCGCGTGTTCTGCTCATCGGTTGCTGCAGTCCGTCCAATGATCGCGGCCTTTAAAATGTCGTATGGGCTAACACTAGGTCGAGTGTAGATGAGGTCGGCAACTTCAGTAGCGACGTGCTCTGGAAGGTTGGCAACTATAAAATTATACATTGACTTTTGTGAGCGTATCCGTCTAGAGACAAAGATGGCTTCGACTTAAGCAAACCAAAGCCTGGGAATGCGACTACCGAATTCAGGAAGTTTAACATAAACTGCATTTTCCACAGCAGTAGGATCTGGTTCAGAAGCAGCCATGTTCAGGGAAAATATAGCCACTCACAAAAAATGGAACCGACTAGACAATGGAAGATGGAAAATAATTTTCGGGCAGTATGCAGAAACGAAAAACTTTAAGCAATCGATAAAAAGAAATCAACGAGAGTTCACCAATTATGTAGTGGAAACCAAGAAAACGATCGACAATGTTACAAAATAATCTACAATAACTGTCTACGACAAATTCCACCACACTACGTTCGCTATGTTTGAAGAAAGTTGCTGTTAGACAGCAAACAAATTCCAACGAATTCAGTTCTCCCAGTGTAGTAAA
>JTDE01002745.1:13122-25504 GCA_014338405.1 Paragonimus skrjabini miyazakii | reverse complement strand
TGCCTGCTATTCCTCGTCCGGTGATCCGATTTCGTTGAGCGATAGCTTGTCCGATCGCTCGTGCTGTAGGCTTTGAACGTACTCTACAGCCGTGTTGGGATATTCCTGGGAGTGTTGGAATAATCACGCCTTCAATTTGGTCATTCATTCTATTTCGGCTGCCACGTCTCGCCCGTTGGTCCGATCCGGTCGAGCGATGACTCATCCGGTCGCCCACGCCGTTATCCGTCTACTCACCGTGGGTTTTTGAGCGCACCTCCCCCTGTGTTGGGGTATTCCGCCGAGAATTGCAATGCTCGCACTTTCTGCTTGACAGTACCCCCAAAATAACGCTCGCACTCTCCTGGCTGACGGCTGCTCGGCGTCGTCTACTGCTAAGTTTGAGGAAGCCCCTGCAAGCTTCAATTTCTGGGCATTCTCTAAGATGAGGTTTGCATTGTGGGGATTATCTTTAACCACATCCTTTCCCTGTGAACAAGCCGAGGCAGTCTTTAAAAATTCACTCTCACCAGGTCGAGCAAACCGGGTTGCCGCTAGCGAGTGTTGTCTACAAGCTTCCAAGAAAATCACCTGGACTTCGTGCGAAACTTTTCGGGAAGCAATGTACAGTGGTTGTGCTTGATTATGCGGTAAACATGAAGGCCACCCACACTTATCCGAGGGAATTTTCGATGGATCCATTTCTGCAAGAACAATAAAAGCACCCGCAGCTTGCCAGGACAATGTCATACATCAAGGCTGATCTAAGGCTCTTGATCAACATCAGTGGTCTTATTCCCTACTCTCAACTGGGTACGGGTGTACCCCTTCACGAGAGACCTACGAAAGCGTCTTCATCTGTGGCAAAACGGTTTTCTCATTTTCTTAAGTCTTCAGCCACTCGCGAAGTTGCGAGTGACTCAAAACAGAGATACACACATACTTTCTTCCCTCTTAACTCCAACCCCACCACCTCAAAAGGTGCTCATCAAAGGCTGCTCTGTTCCAAAATCCCTTAATCTTATGAACTTGATGAAATCACCCCTGACATTCCGTGAGGCTCAAGCCCGGATTGCGATAATAAGTTTTCTTCTAGTGGACTGGAATCTCTTCTTAACAGTCCTTTTTGTGACTCAAAATGTCACTCAGATTTTCATGAGGTCAGAACTTCCAACCACCATCCAGTAGGGCGGGAAGCGGAAGCAGTTCGAAAACCGTCAATCTTGTGTTAGCAAAAGCGAACAAAGCGCCCCACAACAATGCACAGGTACGCAAAAGCTATGATGAAGCGGGCGCCGCCGGCGCGGGAGTTGCGTGAAACCCATTCGCCAATCTCACATCGCTCTCGCCAGTCGGACTTCCTTCCCAAGCTCTTCCCCCGTGCTTTTCATGCGTCCGCGCAATGCTCCATCAACTTTTCTACACGCATTGCCTGCGTAACCATCGATTGGTTGGTAAACTTTTGGATTAGCCACCTTGTCGACCGTATGATACAGTCGTACACACATGTCTTGTTCACACGTTGCGTCTTGCCTTATTTTGGATTAATTGCCGCGTACCCGCCTGTTGTTATTGTTGCAGAACCCGTTTCATCACTCTCCAAAAGTCAGAAGGTGGCGAACAAGCTCGTTTCCTGTTTGTCATGTTCAGGCCAAATGCAACACAATAAATATAAAATCAATTGTCAAATCAGAATTCGGCAATTATCCGTTTCACGGGATTCGCCTTGAAAGTCGTTCAAAAGGCAAAACGGTCCTTTTGGCGCAAATTCTCGATTTTTAAATGTTTTATGAAATTTTAAAATCGGAATTTCAGGCAAAGTACTTATAGTACATCAATTGTAAATAAGCGGCGTTAATGAAAAAATTGGAATACATCGAATAAGTCCCAAAAGTATTAGCTTGGTGATGAAAATTTTTTCCACCATTTTCGCGAAAACAATCCGTTATTGACGTTAGCTCACTTTTTCAAGTCTTATAAATGCGATCATTGCCATTTTCGAGATGAAATACGTCATCCTAACACATTAGAGTACTTCATTTTGCGACGTCCCACAGATATGGCCGAAATGGAAATGTACGACCATACTGTGTTTGCTTTGCATTTCAACAAGAACACAAACACATTTGATAATGAAACATGTATGACAACATTTCCAGCTTCTTTTTCTATACGATATTCATACTATTTCTCTTTGTTTGCAATATTTCAGGTAGATACTGGTCGATGAAACGTTGCTGTTAGATATGGTTGAAAATGACGCTATCATATGGTTGTTTATATCTTCGATGTATATGGGTCGGCGTAAGAAAAAGGTACCATGTCCCACTCTATCACCTAGAATCTTCAGAAGTAAATTCTATTCACCCTACTGCATTGTTTCTAACTGGATTGGTGTCGCGTGGCGTTCATGCGGAACAATATACGGGAACAGATGAATTCAAGCTGCCTGCCGATCACCGGGATGTATATCTGTCAGCCAGTCACACTACGATGCTTAGAACGCCAAGTGTCTATTGCGGTGCAGAAAACGTCCAATCAATATGGCGATCAATGGAATCAAAGATGATAACCATGTAACCCAAACGCTTCAAATACGGATTTTTCATCACTTCCCACATGTGTTTGTTCTCCAAATTGTTCATGTTAGAGGTGGTTCGGAAGGGGCAGCTATTAGTGTGAACATATACTGCATACTCAGACACTGATCATAAATTAAGTCTATCGGGTGGAGCATCTACTAGTGTGATCGTATACTGCATGCTGAGGCGTTGTTGATAACCTAAGTCAATCGGGTGGAGCATTTACTAGTGTGATCGTATACTGCATGCTGAGGCGTTGTTGATAACCTAGGTCAATCGGGTGGAGCATCTACTAGTGTGAACGTATACTGCGTATGTAGACGTTATTCGTAACTTATGTGAAACATGTTGAAGGAGTCACTAGTGTGAACGCATTCTGTACTCTCAGACGTTGCTGATTGTCTGAGTCAGTCGAGTGGAGCAGCTACTGGTGTGAACGTTTATTGTGAATACAAACGTTCTCCGTAGCTTGAGCGAATTAATTTGAAGTATCTACTAGCGTGAACGCATCCTGAACTCTCGGACGTTGTTGATAATCTAAGTCAATCGGGTGGAGAAGCTACTGGTGTGATCGAATGTGTTGAAAAATCACGGCCTCCCGGAACGAAAGCAAAAACCAGTCTTCCTGGCACAAAGCAAGTCTCGATTTATTGAGTTTCTATTGGTTATTTTATAGACAAGACGTATCAGTAAAATGAAGAAATACAATTAGTGCTGTCGCTTCCCCTTTCCCATTGGTCGGCTCCACTTCGCTAGTAGCTCGTTTGTTTTAACACGTGACGCACTTAAACAACTTGTTTCAACGCGTGACGTACTTAAACAACTCGTTTTAATCCGACACTCGGTATAGCAAAATCCGGCACTGGAGCAGCGTGCCGTCCTGATTGGTTCCCACGCCGACATTCCAGTCTGCTCGCTTTGTCGACACTGATTGGCCGTTGTCTTCCGCGAATCCCTGGTTGACTTTGCATCGATGCGTTTGTCCAATCCAACCCCTTTACAGTATACTGCATGCTGAGACGTTATTCATAGCTTAAGTGAATGAGGTTGAAGCACCTACTAGTTTGAACGTATACTGCGTATACAGGCGTTCTTCATAGCTTATGTGAATCATGTTGACGTAGCCATCATGTATTTGAGACGTTGTTGATAGTCTAAGTCAATCGGGTGGAGCAGCTACTGGTGTGAACGTATATTGCATTCCGAAACGTTGTTCATAGCTCAAGCGAATCAGGTTGAAGCATCTACTAGTGTGTATGCATACTCAGACGTAATTCATAGCTCAAGTGAATCAGGTTGAAGCAGTTACTCTTTGGAACACATAGTGCATTCTGAGACGTTGTTGATAGTCTAAGCCAATCGGGCGGAGCAGCTACTGGTGCGAACGTATACTACATACGCCGGCGTTATTTACAGCTTAATTGAATGAGGTTGAAGCATCTATCAGTGTGAACCTGTACTGCATACTCAGACGTTAATCGTAGTTCATGTAAATCAGGTTGAAGCAGCTACTAACGTGAACGCACACTGTATACTAAGACATTCTCTAGTGACCAAGTCAGCGGGATCGTTCTCCGAATGGATCAAAAGCTGCAATGTTTAATAATGAATCTAAATATATTGTACTGTATACAACTTTTATGTGTGATATATGGCCGTTAAAATCAGCCTGATTAAAGTTTCGAATTGTTGACTCCTTTACTGGTTGTTGTAACCAGTAAAAGATAAGATCAAAGGTGAGCAAAGAGTGATCACTGTGTCCAAGTGGTGGCTTGATGATCACCTTGTCTACCAGGTGGCTCTCATTAGTGATAACCAGGTTGAGCTGAGAGAAAGTCTGACCAGAACGGTGCCTCGTCGGGGCGTTGACATGCTGTGTCCACTCTCTTCGTCGTATCAGCGTCGATAAGGAAGTCAAAAATCCGCTTTCATATTCCTGTTTTCTAGGGAGGTCAAGTGAGGAAGTAGCTCTTAAGTGCATGTATACGAACTGTCTGAGTTTGTTCCATAAGTTACCGGAAATCAGACAGTTAACTTATGACACACGATCCCCCATTTTGCGTTCATGGAGACCTGGCTAGCAGGTGGCATCAGTGACGTTGAACTGAATGTCCCCGGGTACTCAGTTTACCGATCTGACTCCGCCCGAGGGAGAATAAAGGGTTTGCGATGTTCCATCAGCATTGTCTCCTAACACTCAAGTTTATCGGTGGATTTCATTCCGCCGATAGTTATGAGGTTCTGTAACTTCCATTGGCTTTTTGCGGCCGATACTCAATCTTGGTGAGGGTTATCTATCCTTCTCCATCTTGTGATGGTTCTGATGACGATAGTTTTATTGTAACCCCAGACAACTTCCCAGGCCTACAAAACTTCACCCATCTGCTTATAATGGGCGATTTTAATGCACCAAAATTAAACTGGGCATCAGTTTCCCACCAGGAATATGAAAGCGGATTTTTGACTTCCTTATCGACGGTGATACGGCGAAGAGAGTGGACACAGCATGTCAACGCCCCGACGAGGCACCGTTCTGGTCAGACTTTCTCTCAGCTCAACCTGGTTATCACTAATGAGAGCCACCTGGTAGACAAGGTGATCATCAAGCCACCACTTGGACACAGTGACCACTCTTTGCTCACCTTTGATCTTATCTTTTACTGGTTACAACAACCAGTAAAGGAGTCCACAATTCGAAACTTTAATTGGGCTGATTTTAACGGCCTGAGAAGTCACCTCGGTTCATTACTTCCTGACTATGCTTCCGTGGACCAGAACCACCGTGCACTTCAAAGCTAAATTGAGGAGGCAGACGACTTATTTGTGCCGCGCAAGCTGTGCACTTTCTCTTATCTGCAACCTCTTCCACGTGGAATACGTCGTCTCCTCAATGATGGTTCCTACTTATTCGCAAAGCGTAAGCTTGCGGAGTAGATTACGAGGTAGAGTGTGGGAAAGAAGACCTAGAATTGGGGTGTTGGTGGAGATAGACTCGGTATGTGCTGCCGAATGGTTCTGATGGCCCTCCTTTGGGATCGTGGGCGCGACGTCACCATTTGTGCGTACTTCAACGTCCCTACAGGCCGTTTGACCGGCACTCTTGGGGTAGTAGCTTGCGACCTCTGGACACCTGCTAAATTCCGCGTTTTTAAGGGGTGTTCGAGAGTTTACACCGACGGAAAATTTGATTTCTTCGTACGCTGGATGCAGGGTTTGAAGGTAGGCAGTGTGCGCGGTTTTACGGAGCCACTGACAGAAACGGTTTGTGGACGTGCCAATAAAATTCTTTTTGATTTATAGGCGGCATCCTCAACAGGTCCCCATCGTTCCGAATTCTTGGGAGAAATAATTTTCTATGGGGCTTCTTGGTGGTTTTTGGCGTGGGCACATAGGCCTGAGTGGATACTTCTGGAGCAGAAACCACGACCTTAGTCTCTAGTTGTCGTTTCCGGTCTACCATGATTCGTGACTTAGTTTTAGTCTGTTGCTCTCGTTTCGCCGAGAGTAGTCGAAAAGAACACCTTTCAGATGGACGTTGATGGATTTCGAAGCCTCTGATTTTTCCACCACTTTCTCGAGACTCAGCATGGCTGGCAAGGTTACCAAAAGGCCGAGTGATATTTTTTCATTTTGGCGCGTAGCCTGCTCGCATCCGAGGAGAACGAAGAAGCTAAGGCTGGCCTAGCTAGTTTGGTTGGTGATGACGTTGTAGAGAAGCGGCCCCATAAAATAATTCTCCTTTCTCTGTGAGCTTTTACTTTCATATTCGCCGCCGCCTCTTTTATATGTGTAGTCGACAGGGAAAATGCCTTTTTGGTGACCGCAACATCAGAGAGATCAAGCACCATGCATTCATTTTGGGACTGGAGTTCCAGCTTCATTTCGGACAGAGTTCGCTGGTATTCCTCCATCCTATTCCCCATGGTGGAAACAGCAGGACACACAGTGCTAAGAAGAACAGCTCCGCATTTAAGATCACAGTTTTTCTGCGTCGCTCCACTTTTCCTGACGCGTGCGTGACTATTCAGCTGCAAAGCGGCACCTTGACTTTTGTCAAACCTGCAGCCCATGCAGATAAAATTTAAAGCAGAAGAAGCAAGTTGTTTATACTGGTGTTCGTTGAGGCCAGTGCATTTGAAGTGATACCACTTCTGGCACCGGTGGCACTGTATGCCGCTCTGCATGGAATTTTTACATTCATGACGGCCGCAAGTGCTCACTGCATCAACCAAATGAGTCCCAGCACTGTGATATCTTATTCGCGTCATTGCCAATAGAAACAAGCAATACACAATATAGAACAGATACAGAAACGTATACAATGCAACCCAGAAGTTTCAATGCAAAATGCTTCGAGGTTATTCCTTACCAATAACAGTAACCGTATGCAATTTTTATGCACGGGGTACCAATAAAGCAAACAAATTGCGTAGACAATAACAGCGAGAATATTTGAATTAAATTTGGAGTTATGCGCGCAAAAGTGAATAGCATGTTTAGCGAACTGAGGAATAAAACGTGAATAATATCGAAGTGCACCAAGAAAAGAACGAAGCTCATGTAAGTTGGCTAGTGATGATGCATCCGTTAGTGAGGTCAAACTTTATGAAACCAGCTAGAAATCATTATCGTCGACAATTTAACCAAGAAATGAAATGAAGAACTGAAATACTAAACTTCTTCGGGTTAATGGTAGGAAGGAGGGGCGATAATCTTCAGTGAATTTATTAGAGACATGGATGATAAAATTTTTTTGATAGGTCACAATGCCATCTGAGTTTTGGGTAAGCGTATTCATGGAGTCTCGGCTTACACCTCGCTGAACATTTCACTCGAAAGGTAGAGAAATGTATGGCTACAAACCGACTGGTGCATCATTTACTGTAGGACTGCTCAACACTTCAACACGTGTCACGATGCAGGGATTCCTCGAGTTCTTCTGTTGTGCAAGTAGGTTGCAGTCGGCGTGTGTTCAACGTCAACGTTTACTCGCAACTGGTTGTTGCAATTCAATTAGCTTTCCGTGGACCCAGTATCAGGGTGGCTCAGTTTCGTGAATCAAATAACGTTAATACTTCTATATGACGCATAGGTTGCGAATATTTGCGCACAGTTCCCAGTAAGCTAGATGGAATCATTCACCGCTTGAGAAGGACCGGATTCCCTGAAGCTTCGAGTTTCATCTTTTTTATACGCATTCCCCTGTGACTTCAAAACAATCCGGTACAACTGGTTTCACGTCAGCTTAAATCACCGGTGTTAGCAGAATGCCTAATAAAAGGCCCTTCACAAGAGACTGAAACTCAACAGTCTACAGATCTTACAGTGGGCAACTTTACCGATACGGTGCAACAAACTGTAAGAGACATTGAACAGCCAGTAACACCATGGATATTGACTTGTGTATGTTAAAGAACAACGACAGGATAGAAAACAGATCTAGTTGACTCAAAACGCGAGTTCACTGAACTACCATTCGAAGCCAAAGTAGTTCTCTCATTGGCAATGGAAGACTTATGTTACGCCATTAAACTGCGTTTCATTGCTGGCCCCACTGGTTTTTTGCGGAGATAGAAGTATAATACTTGTGTAGTATCTTCGCCTCCAGGCATTCTGGTGAGATTAAGTAGTACGGGATTTTTGGTTTCACAGCAGATTCTATCTCGGTTTGATAGTTGACCGTCCGTACCGATCATGTGAACTGTTAAAATAGTAAAAGTACGTGAGGTGTGTTGAGTGTAGAAGCAGCTAGCAGCATTCGAGCACCTAGGAAGATTGCACCGTTGTGTTTTATGAAAGTGGAAATGGAAGACTATACGGAGAAGTTAAGGAGGAGTGAGAAAAGGCGAGAGAGGAATGAAATGATAACGACGTGGGGCTATACGTGCCCGATTGCCGACGGCCACCTTAGGTAATCCAGTCATCTAGTTGCCTCTTAAATGCATCGACTAACGGTGCCATGGCAGTCGTCGCCGGAAGTTCGTTCTATGGCGAACAGACTCGGACAGCAAAACTATGCCGTTTGCATGAAAGGCTACTACGTGGTATGGAGACCTCGTACTTATGACTCTTGAGACTCACTGTGTAGGCGAGTGTGAAAAGTTTTTTCTGGGGTGACTCAGAGAGCATATGATTTTGTATGTGAGTATAAGGTCGTCTCTCAAACGCCTGTTGGCTGGGGGAACATTCCTTAAACGACACAAAGAATAGACCCTTATTTCTCTTGGTAGTCCGTCTCTGAATAAAACCCCTTTGGCAGTGACGACCCTAGTTCAGTACAAGGTGCTGACTTTCAGTAGAGGCCTTACTAGTGTGCTGTAGATACGTGAGAATCTGTCGACTGGGAAATTCCCAAAAATCCTACTAGGCACAGCTAACCTGCTGCTAGCTTTCTTCACCAAAAGCATAGTGTTAGTGCTAGGGGAGAGGTCTGATGTAGCGAGGGTACCTAGGTCGCGCTCCTGGTGAACAGTGACTAGGGCAGCACCACCGATGCGATATGTTCTAGTGCTGTGATGACGAACGTGCATGTTCTTTGACTTTGACGTGTTGAAGGATAGCCGATTTTTCACGGACCATAGATGCAGGGCATCTAAGTGTCTTTGAAAGTCTTCTGCGTCTTCAACGCTGTGTAAGACACGCCACAATTTCGCATCGTCAGCATACATCACAACGGGGGCTACCCAAACCTGGGAGATCGTTAACATAGACTAAGAATAATAAAGGACCCAGTCTGCCACTCTCGGAAAGAAGCACTAGACCCGAGTTTCGCTCTCATTAGAGCTCGTCAGTCGTGCATATCATCGCCACTGTCGAGACTTGAACCACGGACACGCTGTTTATGAGGCAACCGTGTTTACCACTGCGCCATTGACCTCACGTTAGGCACGACCGAATTATCATATGTGAACGCTCAGGTTGGGGGATGAACCTGAGGAATGATCAAGACAGAAAACCTTGATGCATGGTTCCATCTCAGCAGAGTTGCTGGAGATGGATGCATACTGAGCAATACTGAGCATACTTAGCTGCCTTATAGTTAGAGGCAGAGTGTCCTGAAGGTCTCATGAGAGAGGATGTGGCAGCTTTCGATCTGGTCGAGGAGGCCATGTGCTCGAAGAACTTTTAGGACAATCGGCGATAGATCTCGCAAGTAGTACTTGGTGAGCCTCACGGTCGGCACGTACGTCTGCTGTGCATTTAATACGATAGCATCTGTATGCCAGGTGGGAGGCCCTATCTCCTTTAAGAAGAAATAAATCCCGCAGGGCCCATTTCTCTTTTACTGGGCGCTTGGTCGGTGGTCTGAGTCAAGACAACTTGCAGATGTGAAGTGTGAATTGAAAATGAAGTAGTTATTGCGATGTTTAGGTGTAACATAATACGCCTTAGGTATTCACCTACCGTGCTGCAACCTTTTGATGGTAGCCAGTTGGATTGAGGTAACTGTTTTCGCATCTTTCGAAAGCTGACTTGTCTGAAATTGCGTCAAGCCGACAGTAAGGGGCGGGCGATCGTGACCTTGTATGTTAAGTAGAAACTGATTAAGTTGTGGTTGTCTGCACCTAATGGCGCACCGGCTTCGATTATATACAGCATCTAGGGTTCAGTAGTTAACACTAAGCCTAGTGTGGATAACCGGTGACCTTCTATCCACCTAGTGGGTTAGTTGACGTGCTCAGTGAGTTCATTTATTCTGCACGAGATTGTAGAAATCAGTGGCCGCAGTACCGGACGTTAGCCCACTGAAGAGATCTGCATGCGCGATGTTGAAGTCGCTCGGATAGATGACGCAATATCCGGGGGTGGCGCTAGCCCGCCTAGTAGCACTGTGCATTCTTTCATCCCATTCAGGGGTAGCGGACTGCTCACGATAAATGACGTCGACAATGGCGTGTGGTAAGTGAGATGTCCTAACGTTTATCAACAGGAACTCTTCGAATGAAAGCGGAGCTGGATTTCTGTTTATGGTTGCGTGTAATTCAGCACCAACGAGGACTGCTAAGTTCCCATCTCTGCTGGCTAACCGATCTTTGAGAAAGATAGAACAACCAGAGAGTCCCATCTCTTGGTGGGATATTACCGATGTTCGCCATGTCTGCACTACACTTACGATCTTTGGTCTTTTCCAGGCGCAAAGCTGTCGCAATTTCTGCACTCTGCACTTTAGATATACGACATTGGTAAACATACACCACTAGCTCTGTGCGTGTACCTATGTACATTTATCTGCGGCAGTCTGTCTTCAAATGTGCAATGGGTACTACATGAGCTAGGCCGTCCCTTCCAAGGTCGGATGTATCAGGATTTTTAGCTGCGCGGGAGGTGGTGGGTCGCTAATGACCTTCGGTATCTTGGTCATCTTGACCATCCTGACCGCACTTGCCGTTCCAAGAGGTAGACCGGTAACAGGCGGTTCACGCTCAGATCTTGGTCTGTTTGCATGAAGTTGAATCTCAGGTGAGAAGTTGTTTTTCAACGCATACCATCTCTGAAGCACAGTGGGTAACATATCTCTTGCAAAGAGGGTGGCTCAAAATAGCCTGGCCGCGGAGGGTGTTGAGTGGTGTGTGCTCCGCTTTCGCCTACGTTTAAGTTTAATGTGCGATCCAACCGGCCGTCTCCTCACCAAGGACCCATCGAACGCCGCCGTTGATGCAGTCTTCGAACAACCTGTAAATGGTAAATGGCGACCCTGTAATACTCGGAATTAGGGACTTCGAATAGCCCTAGGAATCGTATTCGAATTAAAACCTCCCACACAAATAATAGGCAGAAGACCTCGTACTGGTTGCAGTCAGCAGTTCATATTCGTGCGACAAGAAGCCGAATCTATGGATGTACGACAGTATCAAAGAGATCATATTAACTCATTGGCTGACCATATGGACACATACAAAGTCACAAATTGAACGTTAATCGATGAAATGCGGAGCAAAGAAATAAGCGAATACCAGAAGACGTAACATTCAGACGAGTTGTCCAATCCTGATGCAGCATCTTCAACGCGACGCTTGGACTGGTCTGTTGTTAGAACTCCTATTGGGTCGGGGTTGGGATAAGCGGTGAATCGATTAGATCTTCATCACAGACCCTCAGCAGTTTTACGATGAACATGACCGACAGGCTTAGCCTTTATCTGTAATGTAATTGTTTTGTTATTCCTACATCCTGTACAATTGATTGATACATAGGATTCGAAACTATACGTTCTTTGTTGTTGCGCCTAAATGTGTTTTGCGGTTCCTATACGTTCATAAGCTACAACCAACACAGACAAATTACAGTCCCTTTGAACATCAACTGCTGGCCATGTATTTGGCGGCCCTGTAATTTCGACATCATTCAGAAGACCGAGACTTTGTAGTGCAAACCCATCACAAGCCTCTGACGCTTGCTTTTCGCACTAAACCTGATCGGTACACCCCATGTAAAATCAGACAGTTGAACTACAACTCTCAATTCACCGCGGACATCCGACTCCCACGTGGCGATGCCAATATGTTTACTGACACACTGTCACGTTCTGACGTCAGCTTAGTTCAACTGTCACCCTCCTTTGATTGGTTTAAAGTGGCCACCGCCCAGCAGTGCAGTGAGGACATGGAAGGACGTTTCCATTTTTAAGTCCCAGGAGTTGTCTACCATCACCCTTCGACACGGGCTGGTGATATTCTATGCGATACTTTAATGGTTACACCTAGACCTCTTGCCCACTTTCTTATCGACGTACTGTTTTTAATTTTCAATGTTTATCTCACCCCGGAAAGCGCGGCACACTGAAGTTAATTTCACAACATTTCGTTTGGCCCTCTATGAAC
>JTDE01002745.1:2209-13022 GCA_014338405.1 Paragonimus skrjabini miyazakii | reverse complement strand
TTTTTTTTTTTTTTTAACCCCGGGGTTTTTTCCCCCCCCCCCCCTCCGACACGGGCTGGTGATATTCTATGCGATACTTTAATGGTTACACCTAGACCTCTTGCCCACTTTCTTATCGACGTACTGTTTTTAATCATTTTCACTGTTTAACTCATCCTGGAAAACGCGGCACACATAAGTTGGTTGCACAACACTCTGTTTGACCCTCTATGAAAAAAAAGGTGTTCACCTCTGGTTCCAACAGCGTATCGGGCGCCAAATGAGTAAAGTGCGCAGGAACAAGGTTGCCACACCTAACACATTCTTCTAGCCGGACGCCTGTTTTCCTCATGTACGCCTCGACATCGTTGGCCCACTATCATACTCCAACGATTGTATGCATATATTGATCGCAATCGATTGGTTTTCAATTCGTCTTCAGCTGTATTCATTGGAAGTGTTTCAGCAGAGGCAGTTGATCAAACCTTATTGGAGCGTTAGATCGCTAATTCTGTTGTGCCATCTACAACCACTACGGTTCGAGTCCCCCAGTTTCAGTCTTCCCTTTTTCGCAACTTCGCACAGTTACTGAGTTGTTCACAAACCAAATCGACAGCATACCATTCTTGCCCCAACGGGTTAGTTGATAGTTTCACCGATAGCTAAAAGCCTTGAAAACCGAGCAGTCCGACGAAACGAAGTAGAGTGAGCGCCTATCAATCATTCTCCTTGGAATCCGATGAATAGGAAATCGGCTGTACCAACGCTGAATTAGCTTGCGGGTCCAACTTTCATCTCATAGTGGAATTTTTTCAACCCTCGACATATCCAGACTCAGTTATCGATTACAACTCACGTTCATGACAGTACACGTCCGACCTTCTTTTCACACCAACCCTTCAACATTGGCACCGAGACCAAAACCTCCGGATTTGTTCACATATACATTTGTGCATGTGCACCAAGACGCTATCAGAACACCACTACAATTACGATACCTCGGCTGCTTCAAAGTGGTTAAGCACGACAAAAAAATGTTCATCACTGAAAGGACTGAACGAGGCGAATCCTTGTCCACTGATTGACTGAAACCAGCCTATACAGAGTAGGATGTTGACCCACTTAACCCGACGTTGACTGAAAACAATCTCTCCCCACCTCCTACAATATTTCATCCGACTGCTATCCAACCCCCCCTGTTCTCTTAACCAAAGCAGCTCACGTAGATGACGATCTGTACACTGACCGAAACATCTGACAGATTACAATACGTGATATGGCTATGGAACGATTGGTTTGTTTTCTTTTCACTACCATTCTTCCACCATGCTTCCAGCTCAAAAACGCTTTGGTGTGGGAGTAGTATAGTGTCTACAGTTCATAGCTAATTTATACTTCATTTTTGTATGATTTTGCACGCGCCGTTTTGTCACCTTCATCTGTGCACTTGTTTGAAATTATCACCATCAATTTGTTGAATTTGGTCGGCAACTAGGATAAACGGGAGTTACCGCCCAGAGTTTCTGTCTTCTTTGTATGCGCAGGGTTTTGAAATGATGGAATAATTGCACGTTGAAGTATCTTAGCTTCTCGTACAGGGTAATCTATCAACTCTCGGCGTACGTCGTCGAAAGCCGCAGATGGAATTATCGGCCGTCTTTCGAACCCGCCGTCTGGTGCTATCTTTCACTCGCGCGGTGGACACTTTAATTCAGTGGAACTTGACTTGCCAGAGTCGTCAGTATATTGCTAATACGTATTCTGTTCAAATTGTACGTATACCTATTGTGCCAAAACATAACCACTGTAAATTTTATTTGGTGTTGCCAAATTTCGACCATTTGAAACGTTTGATTAATTTGGCCAATACCATCACAATGCGAGATTACGGACTCGAGGCTGTTGGTATTGTAACGGTTCAACACTCCACGCTAAACCCGATGGCTTGATCCTAATCATCCATTCGCCTCACATCCGGTCAGGAGACCACATGTTAACTGTCTCGCTCACTCACGTATCCGTGGCCTATTCACAAGTTCACAGACACATCACTCGACCCTCCACAGTAAACAAGTTTTTTTCCATTTAGATATCGTTCGCGCCTACCATCGCATTCCCGTTGAACCAGACGACATTAAAAAGACTGCAATCACAACTCCATACGGTCATTTTGAACTCATTCACATGCCATTTGGGTTGTGAAACGCAGCTCAAACATTCCAACGGTTTATTCAGCGGGTACTTAACGAGTTTGTTTTTGCTTACCTCAGTGACATATTAGTTGCGAGTGCCAATCAGGAAGAACACTTGAATCATCTTCGGTTGATTTTTGAACAATTACAAGACCATGGTATCGTCTTAAACCCTGCCAAATGTTCGTTCGGACAGTCAAGCATAAAAAGTTTAGGTCACACTCTTGATTCTCATGGCATCACTCCATCGCTCGACAAAGTGAAAGCGATTGTTGATTTTCCACCACCAACTTCCATAAAGCAACTTCGCCGGTTTTGGGGAATGGTAAAGTTTTACCGACGTTTCATTCCTGACGGTGCTGCTACCACGTTATCCTTAACTTACCGTTTGTGCTCGAAGAATAACAATTTTGTGCTAGAGAAACAATCAATTGAAGCCTTTGAGAAAATCAAGCAAACCCTTGCTAATGTAACTGTTCTGAGCCACATCCAAGCCAACCCACTCACGTTCATTTCCACAGACGCTACAAATTCTGCCGTTGGAGCCGTCCTACATCAACATGTGGATGGAGTATCTCAACCGCTCGCATTTTTCTCCCGGAAACTACAACCGGCTGAGATACGTTGTAGCACCTGTGGTAGAGAGTTGCTAACTATTTTTCTTGCCATCAGACATTTTCAACACTTAATAGAAGGCAGAAACATTTGTATCTATACGGATCATAAACCGTTAGCATACGCATTTTCTGCAAATTCTGCGAGATATTCTCCAAGAGAAATTCGTCAACTAGATTACATTTCTCAGTTTTCGACTGAAGTTCGTTTCACATCTGGTTCGCTCAATATCGTAGCAGACACATTATCCAGACTCGTTATTGACGCCACTCACTCTGCAGCTACGATCGACTTCGTTAAAATGGCTGAGACATAAAAGGGCGACCCTGAATTGCTGGACCTTTCGCGATCACCTACTGTGCTAAAATCAAAACCACTTCCTCTTCACAATTCCCCAGGTACTATTGTTTGTGATGTCTCCCAAAATTTTCCCAGACCATTCTTACCACTACCCCTTCGTCGAACAGATTTTGACGCCCTTCATAACTTGTCACATCCTAGCGTACGCACCACTACGAAACTAATTTGTGACCGTTTTGTATGGCCCAGTATCAACACAGACGTTCGTGATTGGACGAGGATCTGTGTCCCATGCCAACGATCTAAGGTAGCGCGCCATACAAGCACCCCAATCGGCATATTCACCATTCCTGATACACGATTTAGTCATATTCACATGGACCATGTTGGCCCAATGCCATCCTCGCAGGGTTGTACACATTTTAACTTGTGTTGATCGATTTACACGATGGCCCGAGACAATACTTATCAAAGACATCACAGCAACCACCATCGCTCGCACACTATTAGAAAGATGGATATCTGCCTTTGGTGCACCAAACATCCTCACAACGGACCATGGAAAACAGTTCGAATCACAACTTTTTCACGCCCTCACAAACCTCATCGGCACAAAGAGTTCCAGGACAGCAGCTTATCATCTGTGTGCCAATGGTCTTGTTGAACGATTTCATCGTCAACTCAAAGCTGCTCTGAAGGCACATGAGGACCCAACGCATTGGACAGAACGCCTACCCATTGTTCTCCTAGGACTACGCTCAGCTGTCAAACAAGACATCGGTCATTCTTCTGCCGAACTTGTGTTTGGTACTACCTTACGCTTACCAGGACAATTCGTATCGCCATATAAAGCGAATGAATACACCGACTTTTCAAGCTACGTTGAAAGTTTCAGTGAACATATGAGTAATGTTCAGCCTCCCGAAAAGCGACAGCACACTCGACGGTCATTTCTTCCTTCGGACATGATGTCATGTACACACGTTTTTGTTCGGAACGGCACCGTTAAACCTCCTCAACGACCCCCATACGACGGTCCATTTTTGGTGATAAAACGCAGCCCCAACTATTTTACCATACAGAAAGGCAATCGTGCCAACACCATTTCGCTGGATCGTCTGAAACCTGAGCATATTGAGAATGACTCATTTCAACAACACTAAACATCCGTATGTCGCAACAACAACAACCGGAATCACCCATAAATACTGCAAGACAGGAAGAAACACGTGCAAACCCCTGTAGTAACTACGAGATCAGGAAAAGGCGTACGATTCACTGACCGTTTACTATAAAGTTAACAAGCACAGATCGCATTTTATTTTCATTTTGAAGATTAAAATTGTTGTTGGGGGTTAGTGTAACGGTTCAGTGCTCCGCGCTAAACCCGATGGTTTGATCCTAACCATCCATTCGCCTCACATCCGGTCAGGGGACCACATGTTAACCGTCTCACTCACTCACGTATCCGTGGCCTATTCACAAGGTCACAGACAAATCACGCGCTCCACAGGCTAGCGCGTGATTCAACAAACCCTGTCCACTCTGCACACACAGGCTCCGCTTGGCGTAATCCACCTTCATTCACCCGACACACAGTGACGCTTCCTGCCCTGAACAATGTGAGAGGCAAGGTCACATGCACGCACACGCACGTGCATCTTGAAACACTGGGTTCCCTTCAATAACTTCATCAGCGCAGAAAGAAGACATATGTTGCGATATGTTAACATTTCGTTTACTCTCATCAGTCGCAAACGTAAAACATGCAGGTTATATATGACAGACAATTAGAGATAGACAGGGTTTGGACACGCATACAATCACACCACGTATTTTGTCATCACCACCACGGCAACCCTATAGGTTGCTTCACCCACTTTTGTGCACATAGCGCCGGCTGGTGCACGTGCACGTGCATCGACTGAGCCACCTCTCGGGCGTGTTAACTTACAGGCACGTAACATACGCACATGAAGGAGACTAAACTCGCAATAGGCACACACAACTTCTGACGCTGCATCTCGGACGGGAACCAAGTCAACACCACACAAAGTCAACGGACACAAGGACGTGAGCTACATCATAACTGTGCCGCTCCACATCGCATCCACGTGATCTCATCCTTACAACACTGCCAACTCACAGCATACACCTGGATACTGCTATCCATACTACTATCTACACGGACATTATTCTGTACTGCACGTGAGTCTTCCGGCTTGCCTATGTTCTAATCATCTTCTTGTTTATGCCTATTTGTGTCATACACCTTACTACTCAACTGTGTACCCTTCTTTTGTTATATATATTTTGTGCTAGGCCGCAGTCATTTGTTTACAGCCCACACCACACTTGACGTGACTGTTCATTCATATAATTTGCAACATATCAAATCACCTTGGAACTTTACTCTATCGAACACGCATTCGACATATTAGGTTCGTCTTTGTGTTTGACTCACCAGGATTTTGATCCTTTCACTTCATATAGACATCCCATAAATTTTTTGTTCATTCTCTCGTTTACTGAATATCTTACTGATAATGTCCAGCGATAATCAACTAGCCAATAGTTTGGTTAGTCTTATTGGTGTGCGCCTTCCTACATTTTGGTACAGTGACCCTGCTGCTTGCTTTAAACTTGTTGAAGTTCAGTTTGAGATTAGACGTGTTACAAATTCCTACACCATGTTTTCTCACGTCGTCCCGGCGTTACCCATTGAGATTGTACAAGAGGCTAGAGATGGTATCATGAATTCGCATCCGTCAGAGGTTTACGAGCACCTCAAAGCTACACTACTGAAGCGCATCACACAATCTGAACAGACGCGACTCGAAAAACTGATCAGTGGCGAGGAACTCGGCGATCGAAAGCCAACTCAACTTCTGCGACGTTTGTTACAAATACTGGACGGACGGTCCGTGGACGAAGCGTTATTTCGTCAACTACTTCTACAACGTCTTCCAACTTACGTTCCTCAATATCAACACCTCTCTAGGCACAATAAATGGGGTTCAATCGGCGATGGCGTCAATCGGTATTCGACCCGCTCTTCTACCAACACCGTCTGTTGCAGCACTTCTGAAGTATTTCACTTCGTTAACTCGGCCGTGCTCACATACCGAGACGGTTAAACACAATATGATAAGTCATATTATAACACGCGGTCCTCCGATTTTCGCTCGTCCACGCCGTTTACATCCAGACCAATTCAAAATCGCCAAGGCCGAATTCGAACATGCTTCCGTTGGGTACAATTCGACCTCCAAACAGTTGCTGGGCGACACCACTACACATGGTACCCAAATAGTCTCCGGGCTATTGGCGACCTCGCGGTGATTGCCGTGCCCTCAACAACTGTACAATCCCGGACAGGTATCCCATAACACATATCCAAAATTTTTCTTCAGGACTCGCTGTCGCCATTATTTTCTCCAAATTAGACCTGGTTCGCGCCTATTACTACATCGCGGGCGCAGAAAAGGACATCCCAAAAACAGTCGATACAAAGCCTTTTGGACTTTCCGAGTTCTTAAGTAGGGACTTTGGACTCCGTAACGCGGTTCAATCATTTCAGCGATCCATGCACAAAGTATTACGTAGAATCCCTTTCGCGTACGTTTACATCGACGATAATTTGATCGCCAGCCGCTCAAACGAGGAGCATTTTTCTAATAATCGTGTTGTTTTCGGGCGTTTCGCGCAGTATGATATTAAAATCATCATTGACAAATGTGCCTTCGGAGTCAACCCACTGGATTTCCTGGGACATCGTATTGACCACACCTGCATAACACATTTGCCAGATAAAGTTGAGTCCATTTCGGCCTCTCTGATTCCCACTACGACGACACAACTTCGACGATTTCTCGGCATACTTTACTATTATCGACGTTTCATTCCTCAATGCGCAAACATTTTAAAACCTCCGACAGACTTGGTCGACTCCAAACGTGAATCAATCGAACTCTCACCCGAAGCTAAAACAGCTTTCTCAGCTACAAAGGAAGCCCTATGTTAGGCCACCAAACTACGCTTTATCAGTTGCGATCCAAATGCACATCTCTTTCTCACCACAGATGCGTCAAACGCTGCCATCGGTGCAGTTTTAGAACAATCCGCAAATGGCGAACAAAATCTTTTAGCCTTTTACTTACAGAAGCTTCGATCAGCACATGTTAAATACAACACCTTTGGACGTGAACTGCTGGCAATTTATTTGGCGATCCACTACTTTCGATATCCTTTGGAAGACCGGCACTTTGTTGTGCAAACCGAACACAAGCCTTTGACATTTGCTTTTAATGCCAAACCCGATCGGTACTCTCCGCGTGAAATCCGACATTTGGACTATATCTCTCAATTAGCCACGGAGCTCCGACACCTACGTGGTGACGCTAACATTATTGCTGATGCTTTATCACGTCCTGACGTCAACTCAGTTCAATCGTCACCCTCCTTTGATTTGTCTAAAATGGCCACAGCCCAGCAATGCAGTGAGGACATGAAGGACGTTTCCATCTGTAAGTCCTTAAAACTATCTGCCGTTGCTCTGTCTGCACCAGTTGGTGACATTCTTTTCGACACTTCAACGGGTAAACCTAGATCTTTTGTCCCACTTTCGTACTAGCTTTGCGTTCTGCCTTTTTTATTTGTCGTTTTGTCTTATATAACGCTAACACTTCCGCTTTTCTTCACAATGACGCGCGAGGTCCAGCAGCATCAATGGTTCAGAAGTATTGAGTGTCTGTGGCCGTTTCGGCTATGCAGTGCAAGACGTGTCTACACCGATACCACATTAAGTGCATCGGCCTCAATGAGTACCAGTACACTCTGCTGACTTCTTCAAAAAAGCCATTTATCTGAATGACCTGCCTTTTTCGTGAAGGTTGCACTTCGTCCGGAGCTGTATCCGCTCCGCTACCCACCACCGCCAGTGAGCAGAAACGTGACACGTTAAACGATAGTTGCAAGAAGTCTACAGACGTCAATGCAATGCACATGGCCACGGTTGAAAAGACTTGGTTGAAACATAGACGACTTTATGTGACAAGAGGTCAGGATTGAACTCACTGAACGAATATATTGTGCTCACCTTTCCAGGTGTGGCGGTTGCTCGCAAGGCAGTGGCTTTGTCCACAGCACAAATTGAGGAAAATGCGACAAATCTGAGGACCAAGGCACGCCGGGTGAGGAGGCTGGTTTTGTGGGGACGATTTCCGACCAAACCATCTCCAGATGAACAAGCAAGAGCGGTGTTATACACCGCATTCCCTCCAGAACTAACAACCTCAGTTTCGGCCAGCAGACTTCGCTCAAAAGCTACCAAGAAGTCACTTGGACTTCTTGTGACGTTACCCGCAAAGGTCAGCACGGGGGAAGTACTGGACAAGACGGTTTAGTTAAAAAAAAGTCATGCTAATTTAAAAGGAGTCTCACTGGATAGCTCATTGCAAGAGCGGCAGAAGCGCTCCCAGCTTGACGAAACAAGGTCACACATCAAGGCTGACACCAAACTTCAAGCCAACGTCAAGGTCCTTATTCCCATTCTTAAGATGGGACCAGCGCCTCCGAATGGTTCAACCCATGTGCCCACACACACACCAAAGACGACTGCCCCTATCTCCTTGGATGTCCAAGCATCTTTGGGGTTGCAGGAGTCTGAATCTGTAGCCCCCAAAGAGGTCACAGAGTAGCATTCCTGCTTTAAACCCCAAACCACCAGACTTCCAAAACGTTCTACCCAAACGTGCTTTATTCCTAAACATTACAGCCCAGTGAGTCTCCTTGGATCACCTCCAGTTTCTATAAAGGCTCACACTTGGCTAATTCCAGCCGCTTTCCCATCTGCCGGGTCACGGACATTTCTTCCTAGGTTCTCTTCTATTCATAAACCACACCCAAATTTTCGGGGGTACAAAACTGCAAACCGCCCTCCAGTATTTCAAAGAATGTAGGCGGTCTACAAGCCATCAAACTTGAGCAACCAGAAACGGAAGAGGCGTCCCACAGGAACGCTCACATATGTTCAGGTGATGAAGAAACAGCCACGACCCTCCAAGAGGGTTCAGGAAACTCTGATACCGTCTATACACTCCCACTCCCTATTAGGACCGCTTTCTCAAGCTCTTCCCCGCGTTCTTCAGTCTCTTTTTGCACCCAATCAAATGAGGAGGTAGCCCTCAGGTGCGTGTACACTAACTGCCTGAGTCTTTTAAACAAACTACCTGAAATCAGACAGTTGGTGCACGACACTTTCCCTCATATTCCTGCTTTAACGTAAACCTGGCTTTCCGCAGACATCAGTGATAGCGAACTTCATGTTCCTGAATACTCACTGTACCAAACAGACTCTTCCTGTGGACGTACGGGAGGCTGTGTTGTCTTTCTAAGCCAGAAGTTGCCAGTACCAACTGTCATAAAAGAATTCTCCTCCCCAGAGAAGTGTGACGGACTCTGGTTTAAACTCCAGCTTCGTAGTCGTGACACGCTCCTCGGCGGTGTTATTTATCGATCGCCGTCGTGCGGTGCATCTGACGACAAGGCCACTCTTCCCGCCCTAGACTATCTCTGGTCTACACAACGTTTCCCCATCTTCTCATTATGGGTGACTTCAACGCACCCAAACTTATCTATGTAGCCGCTCCTCATGAGAACTCTGACTACGGATTCTCGAAATCACTAGCAATGTTGATCCATGCAAAAGCCTGGACACAACGTGTCGAGCCACCTACACGGTACCGTCCAGGACAGACCATCTTTGCTTGATCTTGTTATTATAAATGAAGCTCATCTGGTAGATAGAGTGGTCGTCACCCCACCGATGGGACATAGTGACCAAATGTTAATTACTTTCGACTTTATCTGTTATTGGTTCCAAAATACCGTAACAAAGACTTCTTTCAGAAACTTCCAGAAAGCTAACTTTGGCGCACTGAAGACATTCTTAAGTACACTCAAACTCGTGTCTAATTCAGTGAACACCAACTATCTTTCTTTCAAAGATGCCATTCACAAAGCTGATGAGGCATTTGTTCCTCGTAAACTGTGGAAGTCCTCATCTCGCTCACCGCTTCCGCGAAACATACGTCGTCTTCTTGACTCACGTTCTCGTCCATTTTCCAAGCAAAAACTAACCGGCAAGCCGGAGGATCTATAGGCCTTTCGCTCTGTACGAAACAGATGCAGGCGGGAAATCCGTCAACATACGAAACAAGCACAGACAAGAATCCTATTGGTAGCTGGTGAGAATAAAAATTTTCTCTTCAAGTACATGCGTCTCTAGAGGAAAACGAGGCCCTCAGCGCTTCCTCTACAGCTTCCCGGCGGGGAAACCACCTCCAACCCTCAGGTGGTTGTTGAGATTTTTGTAGAATACTATTCAGCAATCTACAATGTGGTTCCGGCAAACTGACATCCGATTCTCCCGAGGAGAAATTTCCAATGCTCACTCCTAGCGGTTGAATTCTCTGTGCTCGGCGTTCAGAATCTCTTGCTTGAGATCAACTCTTATAGTGCACTGGGACCAGACGGGATCCATCCTCGGATCCTGAAAGAAGCGGCAATTGCTTTGGCGGTGCCTCTCCCTAGTCTGTTTGAACAGACACTTCGGACCAGCCCTCTTCCGGAGGCGTGGAAAGAGTCCATTGTCACACCTATATTCAAGGCTGGAGATCGTCATTCCCATGCGAGTTATCGGAAGTTCAGCCTCACCAGAATCCTAT
>JTDE01002744.1:29280-66585 GCA_014338405.1 Paragonimus skrjabini miyazakii | reverse complement strand
ACCAATGCAGCGTTAATGTCAGGATGGAAAGCTCAACTGATTTCGCAATAACACAATTCAGACTGAAATTTGAGTACACCTTTTGCGCAACCTTTTCACTACAATACTCCCGATGCAGGTTGAGTCAAAATATGGGAAAACGCGCGGAAAAATAAACCGGCTTCAGGAAGACAAAGGAACAAAGGTGATTACATTCAGCAATGACACTTCCGGTCGAACTGGGTAGCTTACACCGTGATTCAGTGTTGACCTAACAATAACAGTTTTCAACGCAACTGAAATCTTTTGTGTTCATTGTCCAAGCACTTGAACTACTCTGCAAAAATGCCTCCCCTCTACTCGAAAAAAGAATGTTCAAGCGTTAAGTGATATTAGCCGTTTTCGAATATTGTTTTATAAAGACTATGTCGTCTGCGTTCTTCCAATGTCCAGGTTGATAAAAATAAAAGAACACCGTAACAGTCTCATGCTCTTCCCCTGGACGAATGGAATCAAAGAAAGCTAGCAACGATTCGTTCGGTAGCTATGACCCATTAATGGCTCAGCCTCGCCTCGTTGTGATCGCAAAAGACGCTTGGTCGGTAAACTTGTTTATTACACAAACTCTCGTACAGGTTGTGTTAAAACATAGGACCACGAACACGTACACACATTTGCATGACTGACATGCATTCATACACATTGGGTAGCAATATGTTGTCATTCACCCTGATGGCACTTCCCTCATAGTGTGTACGCACTATTCCAACAGTCGCTTCTGGTCCGTCGTCTTCCTAGCGTTGAGGTTTGCCCTTTAGTTTCTGAATGTTGCTTGTGAGTAGTATACTAATCATAAACGAGACTGCTTGTTACACAACAATCTGACACTAAACCTAGCCTGGGAGGATGTGTAGTCTTATGGATACGTCAGATAGTGCACCCAAGTATGCCGAAGTGTACCATCAGCTACCCCGATTTCAGAAGATATGCCAACTGAGTTAGTGACAGAAGTCCACTGAGATTGGCTGACTAACATCTCACAGCGAAGTGTCAATTTGTTCAACTTCATCTTAGTTGGTTTGTCATACCTCCTGATCATTGAAAAAATTCATGACAGTAAAAATGTTTATTTTCGGTTCGTCTTTATGTTGGGCGATAGTTGTCTTCGTTACTCGCGTTATTCTTTTCATTGGCAAATCTGAAAAGACGCACAAAATAAGCGTAATTACTTTCAATTTGAACTGTACTGTGCAGTTTGCTCAGTAAGTGCTAGACGTCAGACATGCTTCACCAAATGAAACCGTCAAGAACGGAAAATCGTAGCCATTTATAGCGCAAACATCCACCCCTGTATCTGGCCCAGCTCCCTTAAGTGACAGTTAAACATCGTTGCACATCCTTTTACGTCGGCATACAATGACGGACGACTGCTACCACTGAATCTTCATGAAAGCGGTACAAAGCAGACCTTACAAGTTACGCATAAGTTCAATCTTATAGATTACCAGTACGTCACTAATATAAGAAATATAACAGCTTCACGGCGTTTCACTTGAGCCGTGACCTTGAGCCGCAGTGTTCGTAAGAACAAATATATTCAGCAAGCAGCTGGTACATCGAAAAGTGGAGAGATGAACTTTTTAAAGTTGTGAATGTGTCATAGGAAAGACTATTGAGACAATTGCGATAATCGCGTTCAGCGGGGTGGCCATCTATTGAGAACATTACGTGGAACACAAGTACTGGAATTCTGAAGTTTTGGGAGCCGCAGAAAAAGTTGTGCTTTCGTTATTGTTAAACTGTGAAGCACTCAAAGTAAGAGGTTATGTCATCTCTTCGGTAGCCTCATGGCTTTTCACAAATACGTTCCCGTTGAATCATCAGCGACATCGTAAACAAGACAGTAATAACAACCATTCTGTTCAACACTTGTATCTCCAAACAGGATAAGTGTATTCGGGAAAGTGCCGCTGTTCTGCTTGTGAATACGAACGCATGTACGCTACGTTCACCGTGGATTAGGACATAACTGACTGAAGCTTATGCCTGATAACTGAATCAGGCCTACGGAAGCTGATCGTATCACTAAGATGTACATGATTGCAACAAAGGGAACTTGTGTTTTTTGTGGATCATATTACATAGTAGGTCCTGCCTCAGTGGTCGCCGGCGTTACTCTACTGACGTGTGTGTTTAAACATCACCTGCAGCCTCTGGGTATTTTATTTGTTTGGTTCGAGATTAGTAGGCTGCCTGAAATGCGGATACCTTCTGCGGTCAGTTTGTTGACTGCTGGTACTAGCTGTGTATCTCTGCTCGAAGGATACAGTTTCTGTTTGCAACACTTCCGACGAGTACAGGTCAAGCACAGCCGTGTGGTGGTACGGTTAAAGTTTGGCTTGTCACTCGCGGAGATAACTATCATGGACGGATGGACAACCGTCTTTGAGTAAAATATATGGCGTATAGTGAATCGACCCACTCACACCGGCTGTTCAGCTCCTAACAAATTACTTTGAGGGTGTTCTGCATAAATAATTGAAATCTGTCCATTTATTCAGCCATCCTGCCTAAATTCTCAGCTGGTTTACTGCAATTGACAGTTTAGGGACTATTTTTAATAACTGCACAATTTGGAGCTATAATCTGGGCAAGAGTTGTCCATTGGATCTTGTTTGATTTAATGCTTACTGCGTTAATAGCGTCATTTATCGGGAAACATAGGGAAGGGGAATGACTATTACCGTAATTCGATAATATAGACATAAAGCCAGGCGCTACCGCGCTCTCCCAAAATCCCATATCATGAGAAGGAGATAATTAGTATATAAACACCGAGGGAATCATGGTGGGAAAAGACGATCACTGTTGACAGGCTTATTTGTCAGCTGTCGTGGCAGCTCCAGTAGACACTGACCACTTCACTAAACGTTTGTACTTTCTTACCTATGTTGATTTTTAGTTTTACTGGGATAATGACCACGTTGTGCACTTCTCGTCTAGTCGAGCACAGTTACTCGAATTCCACAACTGGACCACTAGGACGTAGATATCTACACTTCAGCGATTGCGTTGAATCAGTTATATCAATATATCCTAATGTGGGGGTCACAGAGATTCTTACAGTAGATCTCGAAGCAATGCAGATAGGCAGGAAGACTATTCGAGCTAATGTCAGACGACCTGAAGGCCACATGAATTATGGCACACTCTTGGAAGTGGACATCAGAATGAGGCAACTGGTATATAAGATCTGATACTCATTAGTACTGCGTTACCAAATCCATCCGTCTTTGGGTCGGTGTTGTACGGGCCATACCAGTTTTTAGCCTCTGCACAAAAAATAGGAAGACGTATGAACAACAGGTCCATATGATCTAAACTGTCAAGAAGCATTCCACGTAAAACATTGAACCACAACAAAGTAGTACTGCAGTGTGTCACGAATCGGTACGAGCTATGTAATCTCTCTATGAGTCAAGTATAGTAGACTGCTGAATCATAATTCATCTTGTAGTTTCTCGACAGAAGGGCCGGAGGGTTGACAACAGTTATCTTACAAGGGGCACACATCCTGATTTTTGATTCCAAAACAAACAAACCGTGTTCTTGATGACTTCTTAAATGACTTAGCAACCATGGCTTAACAACGGCGTATCTGTAAATCTACGTTTATCATGTACAACTTCTTAAGGTAGCAGGGAAAATGATTGGATGATCTACCTCCTACAGATGGCCTTGATCGTGCTGATCAGATGATTTGTTGGGGATCGTAAAATTTTATTGACAGGAAGATCGTTCCTGTGGAAAGTGAATAAAAATTAGTCTTTCACAAGGATTCAACGACACCTGAGGATTATTACATCAGTCATAAGGAGTATTGGCATTTTTAAACAGGTTTGTTTGATAGTGATACAAGTAAACGTGACGATAATTCTTAGCAGAAAAAGAAAGAATTATCACGGCTACCATGCAGTAGCCAATGCATGCGGTCGGGATCAAAAAACCGTAAAAGACGGCTCCTCTAGACCAGACATAAACCAATTTCGTGAATTGAAAATACAATGGTGAAATAAGACCTCCCCGAAACGAAAGGTTTTCAAGCCAAAGATCCATTCTTATGACTAAAAGAGAAACCATTGTCCTCGTAATCGCCGTTCACCAGTGTGATCCAGTTTAACCATGATACTTCACTTAGTCCAAGATGCGTATGACATTTTTCAGAACTAAACAGGTTTCCAAAGAACAGAACACTTTAATATGGACAACATTTTTGAACCAGCTGTCTACACCGATCTCGATTAAACAGCAATCTGTATCCACCCTGACAGACCATTTCTTGGAGGGAATGCCACCAACAGTCCGGGATCAGCTCAGGGTGGCTCTTATCGCGCATTGAATTACATTGGAAAAGTTGGTTGATGCGGCTAGACAATTGCTGGCAGAAACCTCCCCGACAGTCAGCGAGTTGAAGACAAGTGAACCAATTGAGCTGAACGACATGCAAACTGCAGTGAAAAAGTTGACTCAAGAAGTGGCGGATTTGAATTTGAGGAGGGAGGAGAACCGTGGCGATATCTGCTATAGATGCGCAAGACGTGGACACTAGCGAAGTGTTACCACTTGAAAAAAAATGCCATAATTAAATAAACGTTCCAATGATTGTCTTTTGTTCGGGAAGGGTGATCCAATAATAGTGTGGGGGACTGTCAGACAGGAAGTGCGAGTATTCCAAGTCTCGGCGGAATACCCCAACACAGGGGAAGCTGCGTTCAAAAACCCACGGTAAGCAGATGGAGAACGGCGTGGGCTACCGGATGAGTCATCGCTTGACCGGATCGGACCAACGGGCGAGACGTGGCAGCCGAAATAGAATGAGTGACCAAATTGAAGGCGTGATTATTCCAACACTCTCAGGAATATATCGACACGGCTGTAGAGTACGTTCAAAGCCTACAGTAGACAGACGGAGGACAGCACGAGCGATCGGACAGGCTATCGCTCAAGGAAATCGGATCAACGGACGAAGAATAGCAGGCAGAAAACCCCCGGGTAGAAGGCGCCAATCATACACCTAAACCGGGTAGAAGTGCACACGACGCGTGAACGGAAACCTGGGGGGTGTTGTGGACTGGAATGTTGACTCATAAACGCGAGCGCGCGCGAAGCATGGGAACTAGCGAGTTGGACAATAAAGGTTGTGCCTTATTGGATGCCTTTTCGCTACAATAGGAGCAGTTGATAAGACGGCAGTTCACACTAGGATAAAAAATCAGTGGTAGCTCGGAGTGCTGTTCGATTGACACTGGTGCCGCGATTTCATTGATTACACCGATGCAGAAAGAAACTGATCAGCCGTGCACGATGGTAGTTCGAACAGTCGGTGGGTTTACTCTCAGAGATACGGGCGTGGCAGAATATGATGTAATCAAACACTTCTTCGTCATATCCCCAGACGCACACCAGACTCTATTGGGAGCGGATTTTCTTGAACGCGCTGAGGTTATGATTGATCTGAAGCATGGTAAACTCGTAACGAAATATGGGGTGGTTTCGTTATCGAGAAACCGCAAACCCCAACTTGGACTACTTGAAGCAAATGCACCCGGAGCAATATCAGCCTGTGGTAGTCGGTTGCTGAATGAAGTGCTATGCAAATTCCGAAAGTTGTTCACCACGGATCAAGACCCATATGGCTATTTTGACTAGATTGAACATGGAATCTTTATTGAACCAAGGCGGTTTTGACCAGTCGTTCACAGAAGAACTTCGGCTCACCTGCAGCCGGAAATCGAGCGACAAGTGAAAGGCGTGCTGAAGGGGGAAATCATTGAGGAAGCTGCTAGCCCGTTCAATTCTCCCGTCTTGTTGGTTAGGAAGCCAAATGGGAAATTTCGATTTTGTGTCGACTTCAGAAGACTCAACGAGATTACAGTTAATAAAGTCGTAGCAGTGCCAGCCGTGGCAGACATTTTCGATAAACTAGAGCACGCCAGAATATTTACAGTGCTAGACTTGCGGTCTGGATATTGGCAGGTTCCAATCAAGCAATCGGACCGAGATAAAACGGTATTCACAGTGGGAGAACAGCAATTCCGCTTCAAACTTATACCGTTCGGACTGTCAGGCGCTCCTTTCACGTTCAGACAACTGATGCTGATGGTGCTAGACGGATTGGACGATACTGCTGTTTATGGAGGTGATATCGTCATTTACAGTGCGAATTAGGCGGAACCTACCGGATACGCTTCAGCCTAGCTACAGAACATTGAACAAGCCGTCCTACGAATCAACAGTTCAAAGTCCTAATTGGCGAAACGAACGGTAGTAATACTCGGTCACAAGGTCGGTCAGGGTGAGGTCCAACAAATTCCCGAGAAACTGCATACGATCGAGACCATTCCAGTGTCAACGTCGTAGAGGACTTTAGGACAGTTTCTCGGTCGCATCGTGTTCTACAGCCGCTTCATCAAACAGTTCAAATTCTGAAGAAGAATTGTCGATTTCAGTTGACAGAAAAGGCCAGTCAGGCGTTTGTCGAGATGCAACAACTGATGAAGAAGGGACAGCTGACCCTGAAATTGCCAGTGACTGGACAGAGCTTCGTTGTTGCAACGGACGCGAGCGATGTGGGAATCGGAGCTGTACTGAAGCAGGAAGGCTGTAATGTGGAATATGCCGATCGGGTACTAAATTCTGCTGAACGAAGCTACTCAACGACAAAGAAGGAGTGTTTGGCGATTGTGTGGGCATTGGAGAAATGAAGGCCGTACTTGCTCGGCCGACGTTTCTATGTGGAGACTGACCACAAGCCGTTGGAGTGGGTTAGATCGGCGAAGGATCCCCGAGGGAAACTGGCTCGTTGGGCATTGCGATTACAGGAGTATGACTTCACAATTCGCCATGTAGCTGGAAGAGAGAACTATGTTTCTGATTTGCTTTCCCGAACGCAGCACATGGATGAAGTTCACAAGGACATGATCGGAGTTAATAGTATTGAACTGGAGAACGACCCCGGGAAGTTACAGGTAGCGCAGAGGACGGACCCTACAATCCAAGTAGTGATTGATCAACTTCTATCTGGAGATCAACCGCCAGAAGGGGAGAGGAATCCGGAAATGAAAGCTTTCAGAATGTGTTGGTCAGACTTGTGGTTCAATAGAGGCGGAATTTTAGTGCGCCGACTGGAGGATGGAATAAACGTGCCTGTTATACCGACGAGGTTGAGAGAAACAATTGTGAAGGAATGTCATCAGCTGTCTCATACTGGATGACAGCGAACTTACGAAATGCTGAGGCAAAGGACATACTGGCCGAGAATGAAGAAGGACGTAAACAAGTATTTGTTGGGGTGCCAGCAATGTCAGCTGCTGAAGAGCTCCAACTGCCCCAGTCAGTGTCCTACACAACCAATTCCGGTCAGTGAGATTGGGGAATTATGGTCGTTGGACGTAATGGGTCCCATCCCGGTAACCACATCCAGAAATCAATACATCATATTCATGACTGGATATTTCACAGGATGAATAGGAACAGTCGATATGCCCGATCAGCCTGCAAGTGTTGTATAATGGGTAGTTTCGTTGTGAGTAATATGCTACTCACAAATAAATACTACTCACGGACGACTTTCCGAAACAAATGGGCAAGCTCTCAATGACAGAATGACGACGGATAAGAAGGGACCATCGGAATAATGTGTACGCGCTAGGGCAGAAGTTCCACCAGGGCGAATGACAACGTACTGTCATCCGATGCATGAGAATGCAGGTCTGCCGTGCAAATGAGTGTACGCGTTTGTGGTCGCATGTTTAACATGACCTGTACGGGATTTTGTGCAATAAACGAATTCGCAAGCCAAGCGAATTTTGCGGCCATAACGTAAGCACTATATTCAGGGCGTTGATGGAATACATCGTTACAGATTATGGAATACCGCACAGTATATTGACTGATCATGGTCCTTGCCTCGAAATTGCGAAGTTTT
The DNA here is from genome assembly GCA_014338405.1 of Paragonimus skrjabini miyazakii. Taxonomy (NCBI): domain Eukaryota; kingdom Metazoa; phylum Platyhelminthes; class Trematoda; order Plagiorchiida; family Troglotrematidae; genus Paragonimus; species Paragonimus skrjabini miyazakii. The sequence goes on along the minus strand of JTDE01002744.1, from coordinate 58,619 downwards.
GGAACTGTTTGGAACACCTGAGAATCAGGAAAGTTCTCACAATGCCATACCATCATCAATCGAATGGACTAACGGAATGAAACAATCGCACAATCAAGGAGATGTTGGCGACAAAAGGAGGGAGCTGGGAGGAAAAGCTACCATTGATTCTGTTGACCCACCGCTGGTCGACACAAGGGACAACGAACAAGTCGCCGTTTGAGCTAATGTACGGGCGCGTGCCACGCCTGCCAGTCGATCAAGAGATTGGTTTATTGGAGAGACCGACAGATGTGTATGCGTGAAGTAGCAGACGCTCAGAGACTGGCCAGTCAAAACTTAGCGAGCGCACAGTAAGTTTCCAAGGAGCAGTCAACCGCAAAGTTGTCAGATCGAAGTGGTGCGTTTGAACTTGGTTCGAAGGTTAAATACAGATAGGCGGAGTCCAGGCGCAACAGGACCCGGACCTAAGAAGATCCCGGCGAAATGTAAGGGACCTTATGTGGTAGTGGACCGCCGTGGCCCAGTGTATCTGGTTAAAAATGAGAAGAATGAACATCGAATGCACGGAAGCCAGCATTGTAAATGGTATGACACCCCGAGCAGAAGAGAATGCACACCTGAAGTATCGACGTCCCCGAGACCGGTACGCAGATCTTCGAGAGAACGGAGACAACTTGGAAGGCTTTTGTTGCGGCTGGAACAATCTTTGAGTGGAAGAGGAGTATAGTGAGGATGAGCGATCGTGCTATACTATTCACACCACTGCTATTCAGTAGTGGGGCCAGGGTATCGGACTTGACTTCGAAGCACTCGCAGGAAAAGTACAACAAGAAACATCGGAGTGCAGCATCGCATGAAATGGTGCTTGGTACGTGAGGGAACGTAAAGGAACTGAGCATTGGCGTTTGTGACAACCGTGACGTTCTGGACCCAGTACCGTACGCAGATGAGTGTTATTGTTTGTTGTTTTGTTGAAAAGCTTAACCCATGTTTTGCTTTCTCAAATAAACAACCCTTGTGCCATCCTCGTTCTTGGCCCACAACATTACTGCTAACTTCACAGTCGCCCTGGAGATAATGGTAACGGTAAGCCTACTGAAATCTTGGGCATGAGATTAACATCGCTTTCTGGTTCACACCCCATCTGATTAAGCTGTGCATACATAAGGTGAAAACCAGCACAAAATGTGTAGTCTGTGCAGAGGCGGAATTCCCCGCTGCAACGCTACCAGGAAAAATCACTCTCATTCACACACACGTTTATACGACCTTTCTGTACATCTTCAACACATGTGGAGGTCATCGTCTGCATCCCCCCGACTACTATACCCCGATCGTCTATGACAGCCGGCCTGCTCATTTATATGACTCAGCTCAGCTTAGTTCAGTGATCCAACATCTGATTACTGTACAAACGTTAGTGCCAGCTGACACGGATACGACAACCGTGATTTATGTGAACAGTGATCACAACAGGTGTTATGATAGTAAGCTTGCACAATACGCCCACGATAGACTCATTCATTGCGCCTTATCCGTATTTGTACGCTACTCATTTTCCGCTGGAGGAATGTTTTACCAGCATGTGCACTTTCTGAACCGTTGTAAAATTCACTCGCTCGTTCGACACGTTTGCGTACTAATGGAGCTATGGAGCACGTTTTCACTGCCCTCAGTAAAATACGCAGTCGAAAACAAATTTGTCTGTTTACGTATGACCTTGGCATTGCCGTGTTCAAATGGCCTTGACTTAAATCGGTGTCCTGAGCAATCAACCAATAGGAGTGCTAAGAGCGGACAGCCGTTTAGGGGATCGATAAGTACGCAGACTTGTTGACGCAAACACGGCGAGCTGACATTATGGGAGTATCCCGTTTCGTTAAATCACATCTTAGGGCGTCCGTTCTTCGTTTCCAACTAACCGAAATCACTGTACATAAAAATAACATTAAAAAGTTTTTCCACACTCACTCAGTCTTGACGAATTAGTTGTGAAAGTCGCACAAGTGACCTCGGTAATGCTAGATAATGTCACCGGTATTACGTTCATCGGAAGAAACTAACAAAAGGTAGTTCTCCATTCCAACTTCAGGATCGAAATTCCCCTCACAATTAAAGCGAGATGGGTTGAACCTCAGGTCCACTAGGAGGCAGCTAGTACTAATGTGGTGAAAGGCGTCCAGTAAAGCACAATCTTTAATGTCCAACACGCTAGTTCACATGCTACGCGCGCGCTCGCGTCTATGAGTCAGCATTCCAGTCCACAACACCCCCAGGTTTCCGCTCACACGTTGTGTGCACTTCTGTCCAATTCATGTGTGATCGGCGCCGTCTATCAGGAGGCTTTCCGCCTGCCATTCTTCGTCCGTTGGTATGATTTCGTCGAGCGATGGCTCGTCCGGTCGCTCGTGTTGTCCGCCATCTATGTACTGTGGGCTTTGACCGTATTCCACGACCGTGTCGAGATATTCCCCCGAGTATCGGGATAATCACGCCTCCCACCGGGTCGTCCATCCTATTTTGGCTACCATGTCTCGCCCGTTGGTCCTATCCAGTCGAGCAATGACTCAGCCGGTCGCCCACGCCGTCCCCGATTCGCTCGTTGTGGGTTTCTGGACGTACCTCCCTCGCGTTGAGGTATTCCGCCGAGTGTTGGAATGCTCACACATCCGGCCTGATAATCCAACACACTAAGTTTGCCTGTGGAAACCGCAGTCTAACAAATTTAACACGTCTATTCGATAAAGAAGAATCTCGACTAGTGTGACTAGTGTGTATTAGGGTGACGCTTTTGTTAGGAGATAAACGGTAAGAACGTATAGAATTGGTTAACACGGAGGTTGGATTTTCAGTCACCATTCCGTGTATCCAGTTTGTTTCATATCGTCTTAGGGGGTACTGTTGCTAAAGTTGAGGACGACGCGCAACTCAGCCTTGAGCCTAACTCTGTCTTTACACAGTCAACCGTTGTCGTCCAAAAAACAACGGTATTTAACAACATGACAACCTCCGTCATTTTGAGATAAGTAGTTCATTCATGCACAATTGATTTCCTGAACTACAGATCTAGTTTGACCTTGCTGAGTACGAATTGTCCCATAATGTAACCATGCGTGGGCTGAGTCACTTTGTTTGTGTAGTGGCCAAACGAACTAACCTGCGAGGAAGTTGTAGGCAATTCCGACGATCGATTACTTATTTTTTGGAATAAACACATATATGGGTTGTGAGGGTGGACAACATGTTCTGAGCGCTCATCTGCCGGTGTTTTCTCCTTCTCTTTTCGAAGATGGTGGCGAGAGGTTGATATCAGAACTGATAAACCCCTCCAGACGATTTGCGAGACTGAAGAAGTGCCTCGTAATTGGTGCTAATCAAAAGTAATTCCCATTTTCAAATAGGGGGCCAGCAGTCTATGTGGCAACCACAGACGCATCAGTTTGATGTATGTCACGTCCTAGTTACTCATTGGCCTCATTTTAGGTCGGCTCACAAAGCCTAACGAAAGTCCGATGCGCAAAGAACAGGCAGGATTCCGATCCGGTCGGGGGTGCGTTGATCACATTTTTACCTTAGGACGGATTTTGGAGCATGGACACTGTTACAGGCAGCCGACCTTCTTGGTCTTTTTGGACCTGAAGGCTGCTTTCGATTCAGTTGCTCGTAACGTTCTCTGGAGCTGTCTCCTTCACAAAGGAGTACCACGGAAATACGTGAATCTATCGAGATCACTGTATGCTCACTCTGCAAACAGAGTGAGGGTTTACGGACAACTGCACCGGGTGTTCATCACTTCCAGTGATGTTCGCCAGGGGTGTCTGATTTCTCCTTTCCTGTTCATTTTTGTCATGGACGACATTCTGGAGGTGCGTCCCGGGAATCAAATGGGCTTGGCGTTGAGCTTCGTCCTGGCGCTAGATTGACTGATCTGGAGTACGCGGACAACATTGTCTTACTTAGCCCCTCTGCTGAGGACATACAGACCATAGTGGACGAGGTGAGTGATTGGGCTGGTTTGTATGGAATGCGCTTTGCACCTTCAAAGTGTAAAGTGTTGTTTCATGACTGGGGCATTCCCACTCCTACTTTCTTCATTGCAGGTAATCCGCTTGAGACTGTGGACAGTTTCATATATTTGGGTAGCACTATCTCGTTAGCCTGTAATATTGCTGACGAGATATCAGCTAGGATAGCAAAGACACGAGTTGCCTTTGCCAAACTGCATCATCTGTGGCGTCGAAAAGAAGTTCGATTGTCGCTGAAAGGAAGAGTACATAATGCCTGTGTGCGTTCCATTTTGCTTAATGGTTCGGAAACGTGGCCTGTTTTCAACGAAGATATCAACAAGCTAGCTGTGTTTGACCATCGTCGTCTTCGCTAATTAGCGCACGTTAAGTGGACTGATCGCGTGAGCAATGTGACCGTTCGCCGGCGCGTATTCGGGAACGCTCGGGATGCGCGATCAATTGGTCAACAACTCACGGTGCATAGCTTGCGATGATTAGGTCACGTAGTCCGTATGCCAGCTGATCGTTTACCGTATCGAGCATTAAATACTGAGACCACCAACAGTTGGGTAGAACCACATGGTGGTCAAGCAACAACGTGGTCACGAAATATGAAGACCCTGATTGCTCCACTGAGCAGAGTGAGTAGGTGACGTATGTCTTGATGGGGTCCTCGTGGTCACTCAATTCGCTGGTTATAGACGCTATCCGAGATGGCGATGTGTCGCAATCAATAGTGTACCTGTATCCACACCATTTCTAGTTCTTCCGCTTAGTCTTCTTTTAATAATTTTTGAACTTTTTAATAGCGTTTTCTTCCAGGATATTCCACGTCACCGTTGACTTGAGCGGTGGCCCGAGCCTTAGTACCCTCTGGTCAGGCTCATGACTGCTGTTATGATGATGATTGATGATGATAATGATGATGATGATCGACAAGACAGTGAGTTGTCGCTTCTTGGTAGTACATCATGAACGTCGTAGCTCTAAGTACTCGGATTTGTTAAAGGACGTTGTGAGTGAATCGATTAGTATGAAGTGATCAACCGTATGTAGTAAACTCAATTCACTATCGATCGTTCTAGTTTTTACAACCCAGTACTACTGTATCTGAAAAAGAAGCGAACTGATAAACTGGGAACTGTAAATATAAAATGGCTTTCAATCGTCTTGGCTGCAGAACGCTAAACTACGACTCACGACGTCAAGGGTTCCACTATTCTGTGTAATCTGTGCGAAAGCTCCTTACTTGGTGCTGTTATTCCTACCCTGTTGAGGTGCCTTTATATTAGTGGTGCTCATAAATAAAAATATTTTCACCTAGTTACCAATTCTGTTTGTCATTAGAGTTTTGTTTTTGAAGCAGTAGGCTTATTGATTACTTTATGAATATTTCAGGTGACATTGGTACATTTGTCTATTTTTGATCGCAAGTTGCGAGACAAATAAGAACAGTCTCGTTCTAAACGTTGAAACCCAGGTAAAAACATTTCTTTCAAATGAACTAGATTTATCATTACTCGATCTTTTTATGCGCTGAGGGACATAGTGACCACCTTTGGTCGTTCGGGGTTGTAAAAACCAAAGATACTTTTTTGCTAAATGGCATAAAATTTCCAAGACGTCCATCGCAGAAAGGTTACTACGATCGCCAACTGTGCATCAGCAAGCGACTAGGTTGTTCTCCGGAGGCATTTGTTTTCTCCTTTACTGGTTAGTGTGGATCGACCACTTCTATCGACAGTGTAAACGTGCTATCAACGCTCCCATAGTCGTCTTACCAGCTTTTATCCAATGTCGACACTTTCTTGTTAGCCATACACCAACGCGTTGCCGAAAGTGGTTATTAATTGGAAACGACAATACACGAAATGATAACCCAATGGATAACCCAATTCCTGCGTATTGGTAGACGGTCAGAGTTTGTCACGTCGCAACTCACCCTAGGGTTGTGTGTGACATGTCTGAATATTTGGATTTTTTCAACCGATGAAGAAATGAGATGGCAGTCAAGTGGGTTGGGGCGGGGTGATAATACGCACAGTACACCCTAGAAGTATGAGCCTGATAACACAAGCTGAGGTCCGAACCAAAGGCTCGGGCGCGTGTGATGTGTATAAATATTGGAATTTTTCCATTCTCACCGTCGCACAGACCGACGAACAGGTGTGGTCATCCGAGTCGGTTGAGGGAACGGACGCAACAGATCGCTGAAACCACAGCCGGATTAGCTGACTGTGGTTGGGTGGGGGTGTTCGTGCATTTCCAGTGGAGCTGTTCGGCGCCATCGATCCGGCCATCTAGCCACCACGGTCCACGATCGATAGCACCTGGCTGCCCGTGCACGTTTCGGCGCTTGACAGGCAGCACTGAACTGGGAACCAGCATGTGCCGGTGAGTGCAAATGAACAAAGTAAAAATGCGACATTTCCCAAATAGGTTGTGCCATCATGACCGTTTTATTTTTCATCGAACGCTTAATAGTAAAAAGCTGCATTCAGGAACATGACCAATTTATAAATTACGAAACGATTTGAAGAAGGCCAACGGTATATCGTAAGATGTCTTGTGCCAACTCGGAACTGTACTAGCGAACATTTTCATGGGTTATCTTGAACAGCAAACCGAAGCAGCAATTTGACATAGACGACGTTTTCATCACTAACAAGTCACTAGCTCAAATGAACCAATCGCATGACCAGTTGAACTCCCCGCACAAGAACGTGAAGTTTATGATAGTAACCGAAAGGGACGATGAAATGGCATTCCTTGATGTTGTGCTGCATAGAAATATAGATCGCTTTCTGTCTAGAAGCATATCACATAAGAAAACTTGGTCTGGGCAATAGTTACATTTTAAAAGTTTTGCCCCAATTTCCTATAAACGTGGTATCCTTCGTACTCTGTTTTATAGCGCTCATAAGATTGTCACAGCTGATAAGGTAGAAAGTGAAGAACAACTACTTCGTGATATACGGGTTGACAACGGTTATTCACTTCGGTTTATCGTGAAACACACTAAATCAACAGAACATAATCTTACTATAATGACTGCTCCACTGAAAAAGGCTTACCTTCATTTACCATGTAAAGGAGATGACATTTCTGTTTTAATCAGACGAAGAATTACAGCCGCGATAAGGCGGACCTACAACGTCGCGAAGGTGGTGTCCCTTAAGAAAACTACGCAACAATCGATCTAAAAGAGGAAGGACTCGGTCGCCTTGATCGCCCAATCAAACGTAATATATGGTTTCACTGTATTTGTGGATGCAAGTACGCTGGCCGCACATCGAGGCAACTGCGGACGAGAATCAATGAACACATTCCATAATAGCTATGTAACACCGGAACTGGCGTCGCCCAAAGTGCAATCACGAAACACTTACACGAAACGGACCATCGAGTGGTGATATGGCACTTCACATCCTATATCGATTTGCATAGGTCGTTACAATTCGTCGAACAAACCCGGTGCTATGGTTATCAACTCATCCCTCCCTTGGCAATTTTGTCCCATTCCCGAAAAATCTCATTGTTCTGAACGTTTCATCTTACTTCAACCATGTGTTCATCTAACAGTCTTGTTTCCAGTCAAGTTTAAAAGTACTTAATAACATTCCCTCCACCCTTCACTTAACTGCTAATTACCACTTGACCTTGTAACCGAAACGTCTTTATCAGCTTCATGCTGTCTCATCTGAATGCTGTGTTCTCGAGTCGCGATCATTCTGACCTGGCTTATCACGCCGGAATTCTTCACCATTGTTGCCATGCCTGGTTGCTATATATTGGTTGCACTAGTTTCGCTGTAGTAGCAAATGAGACGTGAACGGAATATCCGTGCACGAAACATCTTACCCTATATTGTTGGCCTTTTTCAAATTTATATTGGCGAACCACAACTTCAAATTTCTACTAAATGATTGATCGAACCTAACTGAGTAGACTGTACGTGTAAATGATTGATGATGGTTTACAATCGATAATTTCATTTCACCGAAGACATGTCGAACTTATGGGCCCTGGGGTGATTAGTTCGTTCTGTGTGTCTGCCTAACTCTGCTTATGTTGAGTTATGTTGGATCACACTCATCTCAATACAGGTTGCTGCACAGCAGTCGCACGCAAGTTGGTCTGGACGAATTCCTCATGCTGGAACCAGATCAATCACCTGGACCACAAGTAGGCGAACGACGTGCCGGTAATCGGAGTGACTGTTTTGCTAGTGGTGTTCTGGGACGTGTAAAAAACAGTCTTCAAAAGAGCGTCCATAAACTCGCTCAAGAACGTAACACTTCGAAGTTCACTGTGCACGGGATACACAAACGATGCCGGTATCGGTCATACTGGGAGGAGCCTCGGTTGTCCGATGCGGTCAAACGTGGGTCGTTTTGAAAGTGGTAGTTATCAGAAAGGGATATATATTCGACAGTATTTACTGACGAAACAATATTCAGTTTGAATGGATTCAGGCGGAAACTCTATTTTTGACACGTCAATAACTCTCATCATTTTTCTGCAAACAGACGTCAGCCCAAATCTTACGGCTTGAGCGGCATTTGTTGGAACACGGATTACTGAACCTTTTTTTTTTTGATAACATCGTCACCGGAAAGACCTGTATTTGCATAACCATTTATAAACTAGGACATACATATCTCAAATACTGAACCAGAATCCTGTACCAACTTTGGAACAACTGGGCATACTATATTACGTTTGGTTTCACGAGGGCCGAACGGCACTACATTATGCACAATGTGTACGAGAATATCTGGACGAAACATTCGGGCGACGATGGATCGGTTGCGGTGGGCTAATGGTGTGATCCCCCACGGTCGCCAGATATCACCTCACTGGATTTTTCTCTTCGGGGCTATCTACAGAAAAGGTCTGCAGACACTGGGGAAACTGAAAATGGCCATAATCTCGGAATGCGGCGCAATTTTTGACACCAATTCACAACGCGTGTTGTCGTCATGCCTAAGGAGAGCGCTTTTACGTAAGCAAAACCGCAGAGGGCATTTTGAGCATCTTTTGTGAGTTTATGGTTCATATGCTAATGCCTTCTTTTGTTACCTCTGTGTGACTGTAATGTTGACCTGTCAATGGAACAGCATATCTCTAGCGACAAATGACGGAGTCGTACATATCGTCTGTTATTGTCTCAATATGGTACCGTTTTGGTACATGTGCACTGGATAAGATAGACTAGATACTTTAGCATAATTGTGTTCAGTAGTAACTACATACTGAGTATGCATCATATGTACAGCACAAAAATAGTCGCAGTATCGCTGGTTGTTTCCCTAAAATGACGTACTGGTCGTAGTCCACCAGTGTCATTTGGTGAGTGGTTAATATAGTGGATCGATGGGGCCGGGCGACTATACTGGGGATGCGCGTACACTCTCCCACCCAACCACAGTCAGTTAATCCAACTGTGCTTTCAACGATCCGTTGTGTCAGTTCCCTCAACCGACTCAGATTATCACACCTGCTCGTCAGTCTGTGCGACGGTGAGAATGTAAGAGATCCCCTACTACTCATCAGAATGGAAAAATTTCAATACTTATTAGAATTATCACACGCCCCGAACCTTTGGTCCGGACTTCAGCTTTTATTGTCAGGTTCATACTAGTGGGATTTACTGTAGATAGGTCGCTGATTCAAATTCCTTGTGGACACTTATTGACCAACAGGTTTAGTCAGTCATCAGTATATGAACGTTTCAGTCATTCTGGCACACATAAGATTGCATGAACACAGCCGGGAAATTTGGGAAATATCACGTACTCAATACTTAACCGATGACATTAAAGGTTCGTTAATAAATCGCCCCTGTGAAATGTTACCAAAGTACTATTATGTTCACAGCCATCTGCTTCTGAACCCATACTGGTGATTTCTTACTGTGTAACAGAGAGCTAAAGCGCGTCTATTTACAGTTTGGCAGACAACGGGGAAAACCTTCGAGAGTTCTACTTTGTGATCAGGTATAAGCAAATGGTTTGTTGTGGCCCTGTTAGCCGTTCCAGTTCTGGTATTCAGAAACTACCTAGGGATGTGCTCCGAAATTTGAGAGTATAATGTCCCCACTGTACGGTCTACATACTACAATTCACATTTCAGGTAAATTTGTAAACAGGTTTGGTTTGGGGTGTGTTAATGCTGGTTTTTTAGTATGAAACTCGCGGGCTGTTGAGCTCAACACAATCAGCTTAGGTGACTGATGTATGTAAAGCTTACTGTTGACTTTAGTCTTCTCTGTATCACGAGCGCTACAACACCACCCATGGAAGGTATTTATGCAACCCAGCTGGCAAGATACCGCTGTGACGGTTTTGCATATTGGTTTTGCATATTTGTCGATAAAACGCGCGAAATAACCATTTCTAATGAGCATCTGTCTAATCAGACTGAACGTGTAAAGTATACTTTTATTCAGATGGATGTCATGAGCTCTATGATGTAATGTCCACACGAGCCCACGTTTCCATGTAAATTTCGTCAAACTGGTGAAGCACATTAACTGACCGGTCAACAATTCTTTTCTTCGCATGCCTTTACAATGAGAGCCATGTTCACCCCTGGGAAGTCGGATATCCAAAAAATGGCAACTGATTATCTTCCGCGATTTAATTGGCAAACCTGATGTCGGAATACAAGCCGTTGAGATGCATGCAAATAGATCCACTACGACTACTTGATTCGCAAATCACAAAGGCACCGTCGACTTATTTGTTGTACAGGCCTTTAGCTTGCCAGATACTGAATAAGACATGTACTAACTGAGTGTAATGTGTTCAACTCACATGTTGATTGATTAGCGTTTGCATGAAATTTGAATCACCTGCCAATCTACCTACAGCCTGTTTCCTCTCACCCCGCTTGATTGCCATCTCATTTCGCCTACGGCTGGAAACATTCACATAACCAGACATATCACACACGACCCTAGAATTGAGTTGTGACTAGACGAACTCTGGTAGTCTATCGATATGCTGGAACTGGTTTATCCATTGGGGTATCATTTCGTGTATGTAACTGACGTGAACGTACGAAATTTCGCTCGAGGATACGTATAACATACACAACAATTCTGAACTTTTAAAACATTTTGTTCCCCTCGGAAGTCTGTGCAAAACAGTTTGAACAGGATAAGTGATGGGTGCATGCTCTGTAGTTAGGTTGCGATGCAGGATTGCTCAGGAACTTGTGAAAGTATAATATCTCACTGAGTGCACACAAGGTTGATGTTACTGTTGAATCCTGTGACTCTTATAGAAGACTAAACTGAAAGTGAGTAACTAACTTTAGACGCATTGTCATTGTCCAATAGAAACTACACAAATGCGGTCGACCGATTTACGTCTGTTGTTCACCTTGAGAAACCTGACAAAGTGCTGTCACATCTTTCCGGCACTATCGATCGTATATAAAGAAATTGTATCAATCGCTTATGGAAATCAGGTACGGGGACTGCTGACGAAACATGTGTTGAACTCTTTTTCAGCACTTATGAATTCGTTATGACTAGGAGCGTTGGCTTTAGGTCATCGCATAAACTAAACCGTATTTATATTGAAGTCCAGTTCAAGAAATATCCCAGCCAGTTACGCGACCTTCTTCCAACTAGTGTTGACACGGTAGGCCAACTGAAACCTGAATCCACTAATATAGCATATGGATGTATCATGACTCCGATCAACCTTCATTGAGCTATCACAAAACAGCACTTGCAATCACTATGGAAAATTCAGTCAAAACTGTAGTAACACTTGAATCGGATAGCGGCTTTGGAGCTGTCGTTTTAGACAAGAATGTGTGTGTGCTAAGACTGCCGATTTTGGATTGTCAAACGAAGTTTCACTGAATAAAAAGAGTGGACAGTATCATCAGAGTAGAAGACCGTATAGGACAATACTTGCAATCGCTGTTACGATTGCGAAGTATTGACGATATCAAGTATAAATCGTCAGCATCCCAGCTTTTCAGCCTACCGAAAATGTACACGACTGGGATGCCACTTGGGTCAGTTTTAGCAGTGACAAACACCTCATATCATAAGTTAGCATGCTGGTTTACCGCACTAAAACGAAAACTGTAGGCACACTCTATTAAAAATTCTGTTAAACTGATCAGCAACTTAGACAAAAACAATCTTGCTAATAAACCGATGGGCTCTGTAAACGTTTGGTCACTGTTCGCAAATGCCTTGCTGCACGAAAAGATTGGTTCTATTTGTGAGATCGTCAAAACGAATCACAATAAGTTGCCACCTTGGATTGATGTATTGAAGGAAAATTTGCTGCTTTACATTGAAAATGTTAATGTTCGCTTTCTCGAGCAGTCTTACCGTCTAACAAATGGATTGACCATGGGAAATCTACTAAGTCAGTTCTTTCTCATGTTGAGAATTGAGAAGGAGCTTTGTAAACGGAGAAAGTCAACCAATCATATTACAAGCCTTACGTCAGCGACGCGTTAGTGTTCAGTCGATCAAACGCAGGTAACAGATAACCTGGTTCATCGCCGAACTAGTTGTCATCCCCACCTGAAGGTTACGTGTGAATTTGAGGCTAACAAGTGCCTGCCACTTCTGGAAATGCCTATAAGTCGCCGACAAGATGGCTTGCTTTAAAAAGCTGTCCATCGGAAGTACACCTGGTCCAGTCCACACCTGAAATGCAACAACTTCACACCAGTCTAACATGAAAGAACACCAGCGAATACGCTGTTCACACGGTCATGGCGAATCCGTACAAGGGACAGTTTCGTGGAAGAGGTAGAATGGAATCCTCCTGCTGGTCAATCAGCTGGTTTCAGTGAAAAGGGTAGTATCCACCCGACCCCGCTAACTGATCGATATACAACAACCGTTTAATGTTATTGTAAATTTGGTACTGATGAGTCAATACCAAATACATGCATCTACCAGTTTTCGTGTTCTAACTGTTTTGTTCAAAAGTGTAGTAGACAAAGATCACCATCCAAAGGGGTAACCTATATAGAAAAAAGATGGTTTACACACAGTTGCCTTTTGTTGGTGATTACAGTATAAATCAAACAACGCAAGGATGACTAGCTCTGATTAAATGAAGAGGTAACGCATCTAAAATCCGTGTATTGGCTTGGACCCAGAAACCGTCCGTGTCTTCAATCACAGAAGATCAGCCCGCCGGTACCACCTCACATTATCTATTCAATTATGTGTAACTGTAATGGAGGTACACAGGCTCAACCGCGATGTGCTTGATCGCCAGCGTGAAGGAACGTTTGTCTAAAGGTGCGTAGTAATCCGCGTAACCTGAGAACGGTAATGTCGCTGAGACACGCAAACAACCACTCTAGGCAGCCGCTAGGTTCGTTCTGATCATCGATCACGTTATCGACCCAGTTCGTGCATTCACAATCCTGTCATGTCATTCCAATTTAATACTTTTGTGGTTTGCTGAAGCGATCTCAGTCAGTCGACTGTAGTCAGCCTCGTGCGTTCAGAAACAAATATTCGTGTTTCTGACTATTCCCTAGATCAAATGAGCTATTCTAACCCGCTGATATTTTATCCACCTTCCTACTTGTTTGCAACAAAAAAACGATTCCCGTTATTGCTGGTGCGTCAATACAAAAAGCATGCGACTACCATTTTCCATGTTCTAACCGTTTATTTCACATTTAAGCCCTACTCGACTTCATACGGGAACAAAATCGATTCAGATTGCCTTTTTCCACCGTCGTCGCTGGGCTAAAAGTGCACCGGAATTCGGACACAACCCGACCCTGTCAGATATGAAATGTTTACATGTCGTAGAGTGAGGCTGCGTGTGAGATGAGTTATTTATTGCGTATTCCGTTGTCCTGGCCATGCCAATCTGACGGAACGGTGAGAACAGTTTCGGCGATCAATCCTTTGCCTTTTTTGCCAGTATTCAGCTTGATGTGCACAATTAAGGTGGATTGTTTGGTTCTATATCTGTGTGGATTGATTCGGTCATGATGCCTTCATATCGAATGGGTTGATATCGCATTACACGAGGAATGCATATTTGAAAACAGAATAAATTCACACATACGTTGTAACATGTTGGTGCATGCCCATTTATGGGAGCTATCGCAAACGTTACGCACTTATTCTTGATGTCCGAACTTCAGTGCTGATAATGTTCATTTTCATTCTTTCCAGTATGATCGTTTAATTAATGCCAGACACTTTCAGGACAATATGAATCTTAAACAACGAAGAAAACTCGCACAGGTCACTTGTTAGTAAGCGAATCTCCCACATAAGTTTCTCACAAATTGAACTATTGTATCATAAATGAGTGAATGTTTTGTATGCTTTACAACCGAATGAGAGAAAATTACTCACGACGCAACGATAAAGTACGAGAATCCTTTTAACGGGTGAACGACCTGTCAAAGGTATTGAGTTTCAATTAGCCTTATTCTGTCTCTGTAACCGTTGATTCCAATGGGGACGGTGTTAGTCTGCTATGAAAAACATCAAGATACCACTTTTTATCGTCATGCCAACAGTATGTTCTCTATCTCATACCAGCGTAATTTTAGCATCTATTCCTGTTGCTTTTCAGGTACACCAACCTTGCTTATCAAGTGTCAAACTGAAGAGAGAGTGAACATTTTAAACCAATCACATGTTTGGTGGACCGATTTTTGTAAACGATCCAAAGTGAAAGAATTGCGTCAGTGCGTCATTGGTTCACGCCACATATTCTGTGACCGGGAAGACTGATTTCTTTCGAAATCATGACCGGTTTAGGTTTTTTCGTTGATTTACTAGAGAACACGTACACTTTTTCTTTTTCCAAAATATCCCAGGGTTCTTATTGTATAATCTGTTCTGTTTTCACGTCAGCTGTGGTCACATAACCGTGTTACGTATGTACACTCGACGACACCAACTTATGTGATAATCCCTTAGACGTATAGTCCGTTCCTACTAAAAATATGATAGCATATTTTAGCCCACACCCTCCGATAACTTGGGGGCACGATGAGCACAAATCTGTTGGCTTAAGAATTAGGCTAGCCGCGACTCAGTAAACATGTATTACGTTCGTAATGTGAAAAGATAAAGCCAGAAAATAAACCAAAAGTTATCGTTTAATTTTAAATTAACGAACCCAGAACACTGAGAAATATCATCATGTAAACTTCCATTTTTAAGGATTGGTTACTTATCGACTGAAATCGATGACGGTTTACTTACTTCTGGGTGGACAATGGAAATTGTGCGCTTTCTTGCAACTGGAGATTGAGTAGTGTTCAGCTCGACTGGGATCTCCGGCCCTATATGACAAAACGGATAGTTCTGATCAATTTTCAGCTTATATATATATATCAATGTTATACAATGTAATAGTGTAATGTAATAATATATTGTCAATAATATATATATATATATACCAATAACGATTATATATATAGTCTACATTCTTACGTTTTCATATACCAGTGCTCACGATAGTTATTGATCACAATATCCTAGCCTGTCCCATTACGAATTTTAATTTACATCATAGCTTCGAGGGAATTATAAGGACAGTTTGTGCAGGCTGTGCGCTTGAAGAATAACCAGCAAACATTTTAGTTGAAAACCCAAATGGACTTAGATCTGTCATCTGTCCTGCCTGCTGAGCAACTGTAGAACATATCAGGAACTAGGACACATGATAATCCCAATTATACTGTGTACATAGCATAATTGTTTTGAAAAATTGTTCTGTGTCGGTAGTGAACTATTGACACAGTTAAACATCTTCGACGGACCAGATAAACTACTAGGTGACACGATCTACTACTTCTGGAATTTTGGACTTTGTCCAGACTGAAGACAGTTTTACAAATTGTATTACTTCTTGTAGAGCATCATATGTGTTAATTGAGCGGAATGTTGTACTATCTACAAAGTTAAGATGTTCGATGGTTTAAACGGGGATTTTCATCAGGTTCCACGTTGTTGTCCAAAACGTCTTCCTACTTGTTCTACTATGTCTCCTACAATACGGATATCAGTGTATCACTGTTGAGATACTGGCCGCCTCAACTGGATGTAGGGCTTAACTGTCAATCACTATGCGTCAGGTAGACAGTACATCTCATGTTATTCACACTTTTCTTCTCAACAGCACCACAACAGTAATTGTCCCCAAGGCTACAGGGACAGATCAGCTGGCAGTGTCTACATATATTGGTGAGAATAGAAACCCCCAAAAGAAAGATGACCATATTTTCACTGGCTGTTGCGTACTTGAGCACGCTGGCCGAAAATATCAGACCAATCACGGCACAGGGGAAAATACTAACGCCGAATACAAATAAGTAAATGTTCAAAATATGCAACAGCAACTGGAGAACCCAACGTAAAGAAACTAATGTTGTGAGCCATAAAACAAGGACAACGCAAAGATTGTTTAGTCAGAAAACAGACACGGGCAGCATATGTATCAACACCATCTTGAACACGAACACCCATTTGAACATTACAGTTATCACTGCCAACGTCATGGTTAGAAAACACAAGTTTTTGTCAGATTAAACTTCAATGTTCCTTCTTGTATTTTCCATCAACCACTTCACCGCCTCAATACGTGCCTCTTCCTCAACATTGACCAATAGTATAGCGTCATTATTCTTGTATTTTCCATCAGTTACTCTCCGCTTGACCACTCAACAGTAGCGTGCCGTGCAATTCGTCCATCATCTTGGACATCAGTCGTCCAAAAGCAAATGAGGTACCCCAAAGTCCGAACAGCATACGTTTAAATTGATACTGCTTTTCATTCACGAAGAAAACCATTTCATTTCGGTCCGACTGCTTGATCGGAACTCGTCAGTGCCCAGAGCATAAGACCAAAACCGTTAATATTATAGCGTTCTGTAGCTTATTTTAAATTGCTGACGTTGCTGGGATGACTACGACTTTATTAACTCTAGGTTCGTTGAGCCAACTGAAGTCGACACCAAATCGAAACTTACCATTGAGCCTTTACACCGGCAGGGCAGGGGGAATGGATGGACTACCCGCCTGCTCGAGGATGTCTTCGTTCAATCCCTCTTTCACTTGACGTTCAATTTCCGGCTGCAAGTGTATTGGAATTCTTCTGGGACCGGTTGATAGAAATCGCTTTGATTGAATGAGAAATTCATGTTCACTCCGGTCATAATAGCCTTACGGGTCCTGATTCATAGTGAACAGTCCTCTGAAGTGGAGTATTACTTCGCTCAGTAGCTGGATGTCACTGGATGTCGCTTTAAATTTACCAAACGGTGGTTTTTGCCTTCTCATTAGCGTAATCACACCAAACTTCGTCTCGTTTCAGATTAATCATCGCTTCAACGCGGTCAACAGACTTTACTCCCAGTATAGTTTGACGTGCGTCCGGAGAAATAAAGAAAAGCTGTTTAATTGCGTAATCATTGATTCGGACATCATATTCTGCCCGACAATTAACTTCGAGGGTAAACCCGTTGATTGTTCAAACGGCTAAACTACCTTCTCCAGCTTTGGTCTACTTAGTAAACTTATAACTTGTGTGTCTGTCACACAACCTTCAGCTTTATCCTGAACTGTGTCACAGTGCTAGTTCCTTTGCTCGAATATTCACACGCGCAACATTTCCCGGTATTATGCCAACGCAGTTCCAAAGTCGTGATGAGGAGACATGCGATGAAAATAAACTTAAGTCACTCTCGGATTGTTGTTAGCAGTCCCTTTATGAACTAATCGATCCGAGTGTGTCGTTCGAACTCCTTGTTAGACTCCCGCAAGGCTCTTCACGTCACTGCCTACAGTTGCACGGCGTCAACGAGGTCATCGTCTCCTGGCCCAAATAAGGAGCTCTTGGAGTGCTGTCTTGCCTCCTAGCTGTCACCGGGGCTGCCAGGCCCGGCGATCAGTGCTTCCTTTGCGGCGGCTCACTGGGGTGTCATTGGTCGACATGGTTGCCTCACGGAAGCGGGCCCGGAGTTCTAACTCTGGTTGTGGTGAGGATATACACCACTGACGAGTTCTAACAAACACGGAACTCGAGTACAATGTTTCTTTTTAAAAGTGGATGGCTAAACTATTTATGGGACTGTGAGTGATACAATCGACTGAGTGAGTTTCGGTTCATATTCATCAATAGTACTTTATTACTGGTGGTTGAATTTTTGTACGAAAACGAAATGAGATTGATGTAGGTTATCAAAGAGCGAGCTGTACGTTGGACAGGGAAAAGGTTTAATGGACCAACGCGTAACGGGAAGGGCTCTGGAAGTTGACAAAACTATCATGCAGCTGCTCGAATAAAATGTTCCTTTGGTGCCTACAGAAGGGAGTCATAGATGCGGTAACACTAATGAATCAAGAGGCGTAATACACGAGGGAAACGATGTAGTCACACGGACGAACTATGGGCAGTCACACAGCAAAAAATATTTTGGCTGCTAATAAAATTACAGGTCTCGATGAAACAAAAAGTGACGACTCGGCTTTAAGGTACAGAATAAAATAAAAGAAAAACGTGGACCTATCACTGTTTCAGCTTGGGTATCCACAGGTTCGATCAAACTAACGACTTACTGTCAACCCCACGAAACATGCCGAAGCAACGTAACATAATGCCAATGTGCATATTATGCAAACTTCAACAATATGAGCATTCTGTTTGCATTAGGTAAGTGAGGATAAGCGATCACATTATACTAGAGAGTAATCAGGCGGAGACACTTATTAGGGTTTGGGAGCAATTGAGGGAAAATACAAGAAGGTACACTGAAGTGCACTCCGACAAGAAATGGTGTTTTCAAAACGTGAACGTGACATGGGTAACTGTGGCGTTCCGGGATTGTTGTTTGCCAATGAATATTTGTGCTCGAAGTGTTTATATCGTGGTTACGCAGTCCAACCTTTATGTCCAATCACCGATGCACAGACAGCGTCACACCGTTTTGGCGGTGCAACGTTTCCAAAGACCGAATTATTATATGCAAGCACTCAGCTACATTCGTTGGTGAATAATGCTCAGATTACCCGATCGTCCCGAAAGGAGGGGCGGTAATTATGCTGTTAACTTTAATTATTATTCCCACCGCTAGGATTTCTTTCCGAGATGAAACCACGAAAGTAATCAAGCTTGTTGAGCAATATTTCAACTACTGGATAGTAGGTGGGATTTCTGGGCAATATGAATTGAACATCATTCACAAATGATCTCAGGTGTCGCATTCCCATAGACTTTTCTGCCAGATCCTTTTGAAAAGACGTACATACCCGAGGTTCACTTCTGTTAGGGGTTCGGTGGAAGATCTTTGGAAATGCGACAGCCAGATTCAATTAAGTGCGACCTCCAATGCATATTAAAAATAATTATCTTCCATATGTCGTCCCTGTTGCACAACGGTCCTACTTCAATTCGGAGTATTAGCTATACTGTGGATTGCGTTGTTGTACGCATTCGGTGGACCTTCGAACATCGGCACTGTTACAGGCAGTCGACCTTCTTAATCTTTTTGGATCTGAAGGCTGCTTTCGACTCAGTCATCATCATCGTCATCATAGACAGCAATACATCAGTGGTTCACACTGATGCTTAACTGCCACACAACCATGAAGAAACAAACCCTGTCTCATTCGCACAGGAGTATTCGCCTACTTGCCTACTATGCAAGCAGGGTGAGGGTTTCTGGACAACTGTCTCGGGCGTTCATCACTTCCAGTGATGTTCGCCAGGGGTGTCTGAGTTCTCCTTTCCTGTTCAATTTTGTCATGGACGACATTCTGGAGGTGCGTCCCGGGAATCAAGTGGGCTTGGCGTTGAGCTTCGTCCTGGCGCTAGATTGACTGATCTGGAGTACGCGGACAACATTGTCTTACTTAGCCCCTCTGCTGAGGACATACAGACCATAGTGGACGAGGTGAGTGATTGGGCTGGTTTGTATGGAATGCGCTTTGCACCTTCAAAGTGTAAAGTGTTGTTTCATGACTGGGGCATTCCCACTCCTACTTTCTTCATTGCAGGTAATCCGCTTGAGACTGTGGACAGTTTCATATATTTGGGTAGCACTATCTCGTTAGCCTGTAATATTGCTGACGAGATATCAGCTAGGATAGCAAAGACACGAGTTGCCTTTGCCAAACTGCATCATCTGTGGCGTCGAAAAGAAGTTCGATTGTCGCTGAAAGGAAGAGTACATAATGCCTGTGTGCGTTCCATTTTGCTTAATGGTTCGGAAACGTGGCCTGTTTTCAACGAAGATATCAACAAGCTAGCTGTGTTTGACCATCGTCGTCTTCGCTAATTAGCGCACGTTAAGTGGACTGATCGCGTGAGCAATGTGACCGTTCGCCGGCGCGTATTCGGGAACGCTCGGGATGCGCGATCAATTGGTCAACAACTCACGGTGCATAGCTTGCGATGATTAGGTCACGTAGTCCGTATGCCAGCTGATCGTTTACCGTATCGAGCATTAAATACTGAGACCACCAACAGTTGGGTAGAACCACATGGTGGTCAAGCAACAACGTGGTCACGAAATATGAAGACCCTGATTGCTCCACTGAGCAGAGTGAGTAGGTGACGTATGTCTTGATGGGGTCCTCGTGGTCACTCAATTCGCTGGTTATAGACGCTATCCGAGATGGCGATGTGTCGCAATCAATAGTGTACCTGTATCCACACCATTTCTAGTTCTTCCGCTTAGTCTTCTTTTAATAATTTTTGAACTTTTTAATAGCGTTTTCTTCCAGGATATTCCACGTCACCGTTGACTTGAGCGGCGGTCCGAGCCTTAGTACCCTCTGGTCAGGCTCATGACTGCTGTTATGATGATGATGCATTCGTCGTCACGCATTTCTTTGCTTGCTAGTTTTGCACAGTTAAGATTTTTACAAATAATCACAAGTGAGTCTTTGTACCGGTATATTGATTATGCTTGCTCTACCTAACATCATATCATTAAGACATTACCTCCACTATCGTCTTCAGCCACTAATTTCTGGACTGCCTGACTTAATTAAGTTGCTTTGATCTATTCGGTTTCAGTTGTCTGTTAGATCGGCATCAATCCGTCCCGTGCAACCAGCATTGACACATGATTTATCGACTGTACATCTCGTTCGGTTTCGGGTTCACACAGAAGCCACTTAGACAAGAAAGGCTCCATTCTGTTTAGTTCTCACAATCATGAGTGAACAGCAGTAGAAAAAGAAAGAGCATGGAGCCACAAATTATAATGAAACGCAAGTGTTGGTGCAGATTATTGCATACTTCTAGTTGCTGCCCGTATGTCTCATGCTCTTGTTTGGTCTCCAGATGTGTCCTGTCTGGTTGGTCAGTCATAGATCAACGACGCATTCACGCACTCATGAATGACTATACTGTCTGTCGAACGCGCGGATTCACGCGCAAACTCCCACAGGGATCTGATTTCAACTTGGGGCCAGCGGCTGTTGCAGACAGTGTCAAGGCGAGAGGTGTACTTGAGATGGTTATTATGTGCACATTCAGTCATATAGGGAGGAGTGAAACCTAACTATGGTGGGCGAAGAGGGGCGAAATTGTTTGTCTCATTGTTAAACCTGAATTCGAAACTGATGGCTAAATTCTGCACACCAGTTGATCGGTCACCTTATCTGGATTGCAGATCTGTTTTGTGTTACGTAGCCTTGTCAAATCACCGATACCGCTGACTGCTGACGACACGAAACGCTGGTGATTTGTGGATTGTTCAGAAACATTTTTCTAAAGTTGCAGTGAAAGTGCTGGGTTATAGGTTCAAAACCGTTTTCACATATTCCTCATTACGGCCACGTCAATTTACAGTCTTATAGCCTATTGAGACGTCCGTACATGCGAGTTCAGTTTTTACTTCACTCAACTAACCACCGCGTGAGTGCTTACTGTTAGTTGGTAAGCTCAAGGTAGATGACTGATTACAGTCAGTCAAACAGCTTTCTTGACGAGGGTGGTTCACACTAGAAACGTGAATGGCTTACGAAAAACCCAAAGGTAGAATTTGCCTCAAGTGTCCGCATAATTTTGTAGTGGTGAGTTTTGGTATAGTGGGCATTAAAACAAGTATAACAAAGTCACCGTAGAATAGTTTTATTTATTCTGATCATTAACAATTTGAAGTATTTTTGTACAAAAGATGTCTTTACTATAGGCTATATTCGTTAAGTAAATTAGTTAAAAAGTAACTAAATATCAACTATTCTGTACTTAGGTCACGAGGTAAATTGAGTTGATCATGATACTTAATGTGTCTAGTAGGCGGAACCGAGAGTGATCTAACGAAAGGTTGTTTCGTGAAAGAAATGTTACTGTTTGAATATATTCGCTAAGAGCCTTAAATGAAATTTTCCGTCATAATTCAAGAGTGCCAGTGAAAACACAGTAGTCCGACGGTGTTGAGCAAGATAAATTCTAGTCTAAGCCGCTGAGTAAAATGTTTCATGAAATCGTTCTTCAATTCTTGCGCTCAGGGAACACAACTGTCCATGTACCACCGGTTGTCTGCTCAGGTATCGATCTAGACCAGTCGGTCATCAAGCGCGTTGGACTGATTGGTCTTCTGTAGACAAAAGATACACAAGGTGATTGTCAGGGGTAATACGGGAACAAATTCACCTGTTCTTCCTGAGGACAGCATTCGAATCTAAACACATTGCTGTACATTATTTTCATACTATCAGTACTCCACCGTGAATAGCATAACTGTATTGACACGATGGGATCATATAAGCAAGTAGGACACTTAGTTTAATAGGATCATAAATTGTGTTGGACGGTTGATAAATATGATGGGAAAGCGAATGGAACCAAATAAAAGGTCAGTCCAATGAAACTGCTGACTGCAATCCTTTCAGCAACGAACAATGAAACACCGTGAAACAACATTCAGTCAGACATGCGCAGTTGATGACCGAGGAGAGTGAGCTAGTGTAAATGGTAGGACATTTGTAGTGCCGGCTGTCTTTCATGTATGTGCCGATCGAGTAACATTTTAAAACGTTCAAGTGATTCAGCAGTGACCACAGAGTTGGGCAATGCGTTCCACTATGAACAGATCTTAAGTGTGAAGCAGCTCTGTCTACAAAATAATCTCCGTGTTCCGTTACTCAGTTTCAGTTACTGACCTCTTAGACGTTCAGCTTTATTTGGTGGGACGTGATATGACAATGGATGATCCGGGGTGTGGAGTATGTTGTAGGTAAGAATGAGGTCTTCCCTGAGATGTCTGTAATCCATTGAGAACTGATTTAATAATTGGTTCACTTTACAAAAGAATGGATTGACCAACAAACATAAACCCACATTCAGACACATTAGTTCCAGCTACAGGCAGGTTATCTTTGTTATCAGTTCTGTCCGGTTCCAAATTCCAAGTTGAGCCTCGATGCTGTAAGTTGATAACATGCTTCGTCTATATTGCTGACGAGATATATATTCTACAATGCATTACATAAATCGATTGCACCGTCTGTTCAAAAACAAAATCGCCGGATTATAGATAGAAAGCCTTATATTCGCCGTAGTGACCTGCCTAGTCATGCTCACGTCGTAAGTATGTGTTGAATTTGTATTGGCAACCAGCATTAATTGCTCAGTTGGCATTATTCTATGCTATCTCTTTATGACCACTGAGGTCTCCGTTTCATCTGTTCAGTAATGATTGCGTAGATCCGGATTTTACCATAATAAACATGTAATGGAATGAAAAGAAATATTGACAACGAGCAATACAAGCATCTAGCCGTAACCATAGTAAGCGTAATAGTTTAGTTATTGAAGAAAAAAGGAAAAGAATGGTTGTATTCGGGACAAATCAACCGGAATTGGGGACTACAAGTTTTATGAGTAACGTAACGACAATACGGCTACCAAGGGGCTCAAATCTACGACCGTTAGGTTGGATGTCAGAGCGACTACGTCTTCAGTTGTTAGTGAATTTCTTGCTGGCTCAAGCTCTAAACGGCGACTCAACAGATTCAGCTCCAAGGATACGTGGTGAGAACCGAAGCTAAATAGTAACAATCGGTTAACTCAGAAAAGTTCTTAGTATTCAAATGAGGCCTCCCAATAAGGCGATAGCGAGGTCTATTGGAGATTTGTAATAAATTTTATATCGATCACATATTGGTACATTATGGCTACTGTAATCTGCTTCCGTATTCCATTCAATATTGTGAAGAGGATGTACTGACTGCAATAACAAGGTGTGCAGTAGTAGAGCAAAATCTAGAATGCAACCTGGCCTTTAATATCTTTCAATGTCGCTTCGATCAACCAAACCTTATTGTAGTCTGCTACATTGGGTAGCTGACTGACGGATTTACTATCAAACACGATGGCGGAAAACCTTGAAGGAATTAGGCGAGAAAATAAAAACATTTTCCGTGATGCCGCGGTAGCTCACTTGATAAACCGACTTGGCTTAATTTCGTATCCTGAAAGATATTGCACTATGAATATCCACACCAATGAAATCCACGCGATTTTAATCACCCGTACAACAGCGCACCATAATCGAGAACATTCCTTCGCTGATTTGACTCGATCTGTAGATGACAAGAAGGGTGCTGCCAACACCTGGCAACTCCATCTGGTCCCTGACTCACCACGCAGCTGTCCTCGACCAATTATTCGGATTGCCACGACACATCCCGAAGCTGGTAGGCACACAAATTGTGCTGTAACTGCCGGTGTGCCTGATCATCCTATAAGAAGCCCAGTTACTATCCGTAAACTCCGCTGCGTCAAGTGTGGAACAACTCATCATGATGAGCAGTGTCCGGGGTTCAACACATGCTAGAGTGACAACCACCGTAAGGTCAACGTAGATTGTGTTTTCTGTACTTAAAACCTAACCACCGTCAGAAGGAATGCAATGCAAGGCACCCGTGTGATTTCAAGTTGATCTCTGTTGTACACCTGTCAAGGTCGCCTGTGCGCCCCCACTCGGGCTGAGACTCAGACTTCGTTCCGATTGGTCACGCCTTCATCGACCAACGACCCATTCGTCCACGCACATTAGACGCTACCGATTGTAAATGTGACAAAATAGTTTGTACTTCTACTGAGTCACGAGAATGGAGGCTAACATTGTGCCATTGGTCACAGATCACATGGATTCCACTGAGTGCCTTACAGTAGGCTAATCTTGATCACTGAAGTCGTTAATTAAGCTATCTCGGTTGGTGACGTAGCCCAAGCAAATCCAAAAATGGTCACACTCACGTTAGGTTCCGTTGTTGGTGATTCCATGAGCCACTGCATATCGTTTCACTGAACATGACGTGTCAAAAACACATCAGGTCGCGAATCAGAGGTTTAGAAACAGTGAAAACCATTGCGCTGTACGTGGATCTTAGTGGTGAATGCTTCTAAGGCTTACACAATCTAAAATCTATGTGAACTTGAAGGAAGCACCGATAAGTTACTTATCCGAATAAGAATCACAGCCACTACTATTATAACAAAATTAAGTGATAGGCAATTTTAAGCTGCGCTGCTTCTGCCGTCAAGAGGTCTCTCTACAGAAAGAGACATGTGAGCGCCACACAAAAAAATATCTAGTGTTGTGAGCCAAGAATGCGGATGGCGCGTGGGTTATTGATTCAGGAAATCAACAAATGGGCTATGCATTTCAACATGACAACAAACAAGAACACTCATCTGCGTACGGTACTGGGCCCAGATTGTCACGGTTGCCACAAACGTCAATGTTCAGTTCCTTCACGTTCCCTTACTTACCAAGAACCATATCATGTGATGCTGCACTCCGATGTTTCTTCTTGTATTTTTCCTGCGATTACTTCAATGTCAAGTCCTATGTTCTGACCCCACTACTGGATAGCAATGGTGTGGGTAGTTTCATAGGCTCACTTCTTCAC
Source organism: Paragonimus skrjabini miyazakii (assembly GCA_014338405.1). NCBI lineage: Eukaryota > Metazoa > Platyhelminthes > Trematoda > Plagiorchiida > Troglotrematidae > Paragonimus > Paragonimus skrjabini miyazakii. The sequence goes on along the minus strand of JTDE01002744.1, from coordinate 32,723 downwards.
ACTGCACTAGTTGGTCAAGCTGTCTTGCATCGTTTGATGTATGGAACCCACTGTTGGGAAAAATTGCGCAGCTATATGTTGTCGCTACTTACTTAAGATGTTCCTATTTCCAACGACGCTGTAATGCAGTCACAGAGGGCAGTTTGTCGGTTGAAATAACTAAGGACTCTGCAGTAAGTCTAACGAAGCATGACCAACATAAGCGCTTTCGTCGGGTTTCACGCCCTCTACGTTAACACAATAGTCAGCGACAGGCTGCTTACTCCCTGATGATGATGTTTAAGCCCACTGAGGCAGTGGAAATCGATGTGCTCATGACTGAATTTGCTAAAGTGGAGGCCAGCTGGACATGCCGCCAATGTCTTTTAAAAAGTTCACATCGTGTCACGCTACCTGGTAGACGTTTTGTTACACTCTCATCATTGCTTTTCTGCCACAGGAAGAACGGCTAATCTGGTAGATTACCTGTTACTTCAGTAGGTCGGACTCGTTACCCGGCTATTAAATATCTTCTTCAAATGCCATCTTTCTGACCTGGAATATTGTGTACTTACATTCCTTGTAATCATTAGTACATTGCACTAAGTATAGAAATCATGGTTTCCAGGCAGAAAATGTTCTGTTTCTGAACCCTTCACCTTGTTCGGCTGTCGGAACTTACTAACTTTGCTGGTCAGGCCAAACCATGACACGAAAAAATGCTTACGCTCGTGTCGAGATCCGGATGACTCATGCTTGTCTACGATACAGATGAAACCTAACTCATTTCCGTCGATATTTGTGCCTCGTAAAACTGGGATTATTCATACGCAAAGATTACTTACTTCTAACATATTGATTTGTTGTGCTTGTATTTTCAGCGTTTCCTCCAATTCTAATTGATATTCTAGGAGAGCAGCTCGTTCCTTGAGCGCAATCTCGAGCTGACACTGAAATCGGAAAAGCGAAACCAGCAGTACATGAGCAGAACCAAAAATGAATATCGATTATTGGCAAACCTTATAGCGTTAGCTATACGCTTTCTGTTAGACCATAGACACAGTCAACTCAGACGTTTTTCATATTTGAATCCACCGTTTGTAAACGGTGTTTTGTCTGCGTGTGTGTGTGTGTGTTGCGTTAGGCTCAAAGCAAGTCCGACAAGTGTGTGACCTTGTTAGGAGTAAGAACAGTTTAACGTCTAAGCTGACCACAACAGAGTATGGCTGGCATGCTGGTTGAATCACATAGAGTGACTAGACATCTTTAGTTTAGGATATGGCAAAATGTGACAAAGGATAGTCTTCAGTGCTTTTATTTCTCAAATATTTTATGTACCCACTGAGTAGGCCACACCCTTCTGACAATCCATAGCTTACTGTGTGGTTTTCTACTTGTGGTATGACTCTGTTGTTAAGTATAATGTTAAGTCTAACTGGCCAAGAGTTACGCACATAAGGCACTTCCTTCTACAACGACGCATTCAATAAAGACTATTCATCTACAGTTACCACTTCGTAGCAAGCAGAGTATCACGTCTTCTTTAGCCCACTTTCGCACAGGACAGCAAACACGAGACTTAGATTTGGTCGGCGAGCCAATCCAACATAAAATGAGTTACATCTACTGTCTCTTTCGTAAGCTAATTGTCACAGAAAGCGAGTGACAGTGTTGGGGACCGGTTTGGGCGGTTTACAGGACTAGAACCAAAATACCATCCAGGGTTGCAAGCGGTAGAAAGGGTAGCACGAACACGTGAGCACTGTATGTGAACGCGACAGTCAAGACTATGGAGTCTTTGCATAATCTATTCGTAGAAAGTGAACGTGTATCACGGTGTGGGAGAGACGCTGTTAGAATGTGGTTGTATGTCATATAAGTATTTTCCATGACACGTTGCATGTTCTGTAGAAAACACAGCGTTTTAATGGTGACTCACCTAACTCTCACAACAATCGCTTTTGAACCATGGGTAGAAATGGCAACTTTCTCACAGGGTCCACTCCTCTTAGGGCAACCGATCAGGTTTTTGTATGGGAGCACCAAATAGGTAGAGAAACAAACGTTTTTTTATCGATCTAGCAACAAAGCGCTGGTGTCCTTGATCCCCTTAAATTTTCCTCATTCTATTCCTCCTTTTTGCATAGCTATTCGAGGTTGATTTGGTTTGGTTGAGGAAGATTCATTATCAAATTTTTGCCTTCACGTTTGCTGTGCTCAAATCTGAGTGGGAAATTATGCAGCTGAACGTTTACCCAGACGAATTTTCATCGGGCTATCTCCGTTTATCTCGTGTTCGTGACGATTTACTAGCGCAGTCCTAGCACATGAACAGAAGGCTGTTATACAAACGTTATCAGCAAAGATCCATTAGTTCGGACAGACACCCGAGCAAAACACATGCAGTGATAGATGTTGCGTCCAAGAAGGAGGTCCGTCTTTCTCTAGGGACAAAATAAAGGGAACGAAGCCCATGATGAAAAAGTCATCACCCACCTCGAGTTAGAAGTGAAATTCCCAAATCACAAGAAGTAACTAACTTGAGGAGCCGTTTAGGACCTTCCTCTGCCTAGTGGTAACAATGATGAGCCTCAGTAGGTGATACCAAAAACAGCGGTCCTTAATGAGGGACCCGAGCCATCAGTTTGAAGAGTGGGCTAACCGTATTTGAATCGTTACAGTGACTACAGATTAATTTCATGATTAGGAAGGTTAACTTTGTAACTTCTGAAGTTTGACTGGATTTAACTCAACTAAAAAAATAACATGCTTTAGCCAGTTTGATGAAAATAAACGAATTAAAGTTTAGAGATTACATTTTTGACTGTTATCCAGTTAATATCAATAGAAGCAAACAATTACAACGGGAAGGTATATAGTGCAATTATACTAAACATCGTCCAGACGATCAATGACCAGCTTCTCAGAAGAAGTTTTGAAGTTGTATTCGGTTGCGTCAAGCTGATTACTCAGAACAACAACACTCAATGTGAGACCAATAGGTCTAAGTGAAGGAGCTTGTGGGATAACACAAAAAACAAACAGTCAAGTCAAGTTGCGACGCATAAATTCTATGGAGTTGCTCTTCAAAAACACAGCCAACACAATTAATCATATCTGAAGCAGCTTACAAACCAACCACTCGGCGCCTGCTGATATACGATATCGGGATTTGGGGTTAAAGTTTGCTAGAAGTTCATCATTAACAGTATTGATAAAAACCTTGAACAGTCACTTCCGTACACATACTTCTTCACGCTATTCAACAACCCCCTTCTTTCTCCAGATTTTCTACAGGATAGTCTTTAACAATAAGCATGTGAGAGTCGTCACGTCATTATAAGCTTTGCCATATACATTTAAAGCTTTTACATAAAGTTTTTGACCTTTACGCCATAAGACGTTTGTTACACTATGACATACAATGTTATAAGTGCACTGCATACTATTATACTACTGTTACA
>JTDE01002744.1:0-26656 GCA_014338405.1 Paragonimus skrjabini miyazakii | reverse complement strand
GTTCCCTTACTTACCAAGAACCATATCATGTAATACTGCACTCCGATGTTTCTTCTTGTATTTTTCTTGCGATTACTTCAATGTCAAGTCCTATGTTCTGACCCCACTACTAGATAGCGATGGTGTGAGTAGGATCGTGCGACCACTGCTCCTCACTATACAAATGCACCTACCCATCTGAATCTACGGACAGTTGTTTAGGAACTCTGGTGCCACCCCGCATAATTTTCGGACAGGATCGGGTACATCTTATCAGATATGTTTAGCAGAAATGACAGGTTTAAGTTGATCATAACAAACATCCTGTGGTTTGCCTTGCGCAGGTTTAACAGATCCACAGACGCTATCGCCCGCCATCCTAGAAAGGGGCTGAAGTTGTGGCAATTGGAGAAAGAGTGCCGCGTCAGGAGGGGGTTGCAAACCATTGCACTACATTTGCTGACGGTCCTAACAGAACTCTTTATAGGGAAAACTTGTATTGGGTACAGACAGCCGAACTCAGTCACACCTGGGCTTAAACGGATTGACAGCTGATCGATAATACAAGAAAGCGCACATAATTCCTGACATCGTGATAGCGTATAGATATAACGTGTGCAACCATGAGCATGTCAGCTGACCACACAGAACAGGCAGACGCAACGCTATTACGAGTCGCAGTGCGCGCATCAGCGTAGACATCACACTCGGACCTGACAGTAAGCACATTGTAGCGTTTATATACCATGAACATGCCCGATTAATTCATGAGGAGAAAAGCGTAGTAAACAAGCCCGTTTTCGGTGTTTCATCACCAGGCTAAATACAACACATTTATTTATACGTGTTCGGCGGTGGTGGTGGTAGATAGCATATTGTAATCAAAAATCGTCCAACAAAACAATGTTTTTATTGACCATTTCGCACATTCCCATGCCACTCACGCGCTCGGGCTTATGAACTGAAATTCCAGTCCAAAACCCAGCGAGGTTCCCATTAAAACGACGAGTGCAATTCTGTTTGGTTTTGTGAGTTCGACCGAAGCTTTCCGTCGTGGATTTTTGTTTGCCATTTCTCGCCGTTGGCCCGAGTTCGTTGAGTGATGACTAGTTCGGTCGCTCGTGTTGCTCACAATCCATCCTCTGTGGATTATGATCCGGCCTCAATACGGAGTCGAGATATATATGTTAGAATAATCGCGTCTCCGACTTGGTCACTCGTCACAATATTCTTGGAGCGAGAGATGTCGATCACCAGTGTCTGTCTGGTTTGATTCACGAACCTTAGGTATATAACACTGGGCACATGAAGTTTGCAGAAGAAGCGTCACATCTATACAACCACTCCATCTTAGATTTGTTTGTCCGGCCATGGGAGGTTCAATGTTCTAACTAGCCGTTTATGGGCGCACTGTGGTCGTGAGTGTAAGCAAATTGCAATTACATCTGCAATTGACAGCATATGGCCTCTGACCTGCTTCGACTGTATTTGAATGTTCGATAGGGTTGTTTGAATGCATCACTCGAATTGATCAGGTAGTCTGGCTCGACCACATGCGCGGCGACCGAAGACGAACAGGACTGGAACATGTAGTTGAGACAGCATGAACATACAATATATCTTTCATCTTGGAACACAACACTGGTGTGAAGGTGAACTGAACGCGTGGTTGAGCTGCGAAATACCCATTACTAATCACCACACTATGTTTGTGGATTACACTTTCGGCGACGCTATCACCCTTGAAGGGCAAGAAAATATAAACTTACGTTTTTTTTGCAGTTTGTCTGCCTTCGTCTTCGTTAGCGTGTTCTTATGAATAGCTTGTTCAGGACAGCCATTTTCACTCGATGTATTGTCTATAAACTGTCTCTCCTCTTTATTGGTGTCACCCGAGCATATTTTCTCAGCTCTATCTATCAGACATCGGATTAAATTTCTCTTTTGTCTTAGTGGTAAAAAACTTAGGCAAAATGAATGCGACAGCTGCGATCAATTGTGGGTGATGTTCAACTGGAAATTAACCAAATCCCCAACTACTCATCAGTAATCTAAAATGAATACGTTATTGAGAGTCAGATCTGAAGTTGTTAGCATTCAACATGAAGGGGGCAAATCATGTTATGGAAAGGTCATTAGTAAAAAGAACTAGATGTATGATGTAAAAGAGTGCGATAGGTCTTGCAGCTTTTGAAAGAATTAGATTAGTAGGCACTATAATTCCTAAACTTTACGAGTTACCCAATGCATCTAAAAAGAGGTTTACCACTAAGACCAACTTTACATATCTGCAATTCTCCGTATTACGCAATGGTAAAACCGCTCGCCACACTGTTAATGATGTAGTATCAACAAACGGAGGTTGGGGCAGATGGATAGTTGTAAAGACAATCTGCAGGGCTTCATTTACTCTAAAAGGTATAGTTGATGAACTCACATCGATGATTTTCAAATTTCAGGCTTTGTTTGTTAGTGGTACATTAGGCAATTGGTACCAGTTGACATATGATGGTGAAGCAGTGCAACTGGATGCGGAATTTTTAAAAATTCCGTTTATATGATGGAATGAAATTGGCTTCCGTATAAACCAAAACACGGTTACTTTCATTCACGATTTTAATTCCAACTGTTTTATTTATGTGATAAAATCTTTAAAAAAAACTAGAGTATATCTTAACAACCATTGGTCAGATGCTGGTTTTCAGTTAGCTTACCTTCAGTTCACTGATCATTTGATGGTAAAAGAGTACTTCTTTGTTTTTTTCACTCAAGGTCTTTCCCAACGAATTCACCGTCTCCATCAGACTTTGATTCAATTTCTGGAATATCATTTGAGAATGTCATCAGTTAATTCTGTGTTATGATTTACCAATTGTTGATTTTTCCAGTTCAGCATATTCATCTGTTCGTTGACGTCTGATATGATCATATAGACAATCTAGTCATTACTTTGATTTTCGGCTACGACTCTGATGTTGTTTGTACTGGTTGTCAGCCGTTTTACCTCTAATTAAAAACTATATCACCAAAACCACAAGACCAGTCACGAAAAGTCCATCCATACTGAGCTGCTATTCAAGGATGATAAGTATGAGCTCCAAACTGGAAAAAAATCCGGTTATATTGATATGTCCAACGTACAACCCACTCAAAATCATGGAAACAAACGACCTGTTTTGACTACCTATTTCATCCTAGGAAGATTAATCGACTAACGTGGATCCAAATTGGATTTATTAACCTATATGCAGCGGTGGTGAAAATTTGATCCGCAAAACCGATAGGAACTAGAAAGCTGTGACACATGGACATGTGGATACACGAGGTTTTTCTAATGACCACAATTTAATTTCTTATCCCCAAATGCAGACCAACTTCCAGTTTCATGTGTTATTGAGCACATATAGGCCACAGTTAATCAGATTATTTTCAACTTGACAGTCAGAAGCATAGTTCATGATTCCATCCACACTTTCTACATTCCTTCATGTATCTACCACTAATTAATTTAAGCCAACAGAACGTTGAGTCCTTTATGAATGTGTTGACATAACACTGACGTCTTCAGTCTGGTCGGTTTAATTCTTCCATCGCGTTTGTATATTACTGGTTAGCGTTGTATAACTTCGTGGGGTGCGCTTACAACATTCTGTTCATTCACTACAATGTCGTCATATTCAGCCATTTAGTCAATCTTGTTTTGTACACGTATAAACTCAACATGTAAAGCTTCGAAGGCCACCAGCTTCATGAGGCTAGCTTAGGTTAAAACTTCCAATCATGCTGATTCTATATGATCAGTAAAACAAAGAACATGAGTTACACTCGTGAAACATTTAAACAATGATGGAGGTTCTACTGGATCACAAACGAAAACACGACGTGACCAACTTTAGTTGTTAGAAAGTACCACTTAGGAATGAGAAATGGCAAGCAAGGCTGTTTCAAGAACTCGATCACCTCACCAGCACTCGCAGCCGTAATAAAAATGACCTGACCATTGACCATTTCAGCGCTGAGTTTGGATTAAAAGAACAGTTGCATCCATTCTTTTATTCGACAGTAGATTAATCAGTTTACGATTTGTGACTTAACATGTTCTATTGCTACCAGTCAGTTACAAACCGTAATTTCCATAACAGTGTATAAACGCGTTGAGGCAAACTGAATAGCATGCCACAGTGCAATCTCCTTCTTTCTACGTAATGAAGAAGTTAGAGTTCGAGTTCGCTTCCAAGATTTCACCGAACCATTAAAAAAATATTCTAAAAACTTAAGGTAAACCAAATTAACGCTAATTAGTATTCCTATGGTTCAGAGGAAACGACTTCGAATTTCGGGCTGGTTTTGTTTTTGCCTTAGGCCCTGGATAATCCGTTGAAGTATATCTGGCACACGTTACGTTACATGAGATATCACAGTGAGGTGTAAACCTTTAGAACGGTTCATTGGTAAGGATAAGTTGGAAATCCCCTACTGTGGTCGTTACAATCTGAACAGTTTGTTAACATATCGGAGGCATGTCTTTTGCAACATGTTTTGCTAGGACTTCTTTCGATTACTGATGTATAGCGAGTGTAAACGTACCCATAGCCTGTAGCACGTGTACAGTAGGATATTGTGTGTAATACAATAGAGAAGCACAGTAATTGGTTTGAATAACTACTTTTGCTGCTGAGCCAATCTAAGTTATGGGGTGAAGTTATATACCAGAAATTTTCCAAACAATTATTATAAGAAGAGTAGCAGTAAGGAATAATGGTTTTTGCTTGTGACATAACAACTGTCGATTTGAACCACAGTCATATTTTGTCTTCTCTTGGTATGTCTGATTAAGTTCTCACATAAAATTTACATGAAAAGGTTATCTACTTTGAAGGCTTAAGGTTTGCAGCGTGGGAAACCAGATGAGAGAACAATCAGATAGACCGAACAAAGAAGAATGTAATCTTAGACTATGGGCTTCTAGATGAGGACTACAATACGTGTATAACATAACAACAATACTGTTGTGAATCATACCGTTCTGTAAACACTCCTTTTACAGGAGTGAAGTTGTGCACACAATCGTTTGAGTTAGCTTCTGATGCAACAATCGTCTATGAAATAATAGTTGTAATTTAGAGATGATTTTGATGTTAAAACTGCACAATAACAGATTAACACCTGTAAATCCTTGATGTCGGAATTTCGCTCCTCCCGAATTACCTTCAACTCTTCCAGTTGATTCTGTGTTTGAAGCAGTGTTTGTCGAAGGTGTTGTTGCTCGGTAAGCAGTTCGCCATGGATTGTCTAAAACAGAAACACTAGAGTTCAACTGTAATGCCATGAATATATATGAGGAATGAATAACATGTTGAACTGGCTCATGTTTACGGTTTCATCACTAGTCTAAAAACATTCATCTCCCAATTTCACGAGTCAACATTTAGTGCAGTGAATAGAAAGGGGTGGTTTAATGAAATCAGGCCACCCCATACAAAGTAGTATTTATGAAGCTACCAGAACAATGATTCTTCGCTCGACTACAGTATCGGGGTTCGTCTGAGTCGCATCAGTTTTTGTCTGAATGGGTGGGGGTTGCAAGGACAAGAACACAAGGTACTACTGTAACGCGCATTCAGTCATGCACGGATTGAATTTAAATTGTGTGACAAGGCGTGCTGCTGTGTGTTAGCGTCGTTACCGTGTTCGTTTGTGTATGTTGTGTGCATGGTTTACTGGGCCTTTTGCACACATGCCTGTTTGTATTGTTTTCTTTTACAGGACTGTTGTTGGAACCTCTACCTCAGAAGAACGCTGTTGCCTGATGTTTCCATGTTGTCCCAAAGTTAGTCCTCAAGTGTTATGGGCATTCAGATTAAAAACGATCGGTTAGCACGCTACACCACTATTGGCAAACTGTCGTTCACACAAAATGTCTACCAGGAAAGGTTTAAGTATAGAGATAAGCAACGCCAAGATGAAACAGATAAAACCCACTTGACAGAAACTGCATGTCCATTTAACATCTAACCTAGTTTTGTGTTCATGCCTGAAAAGCAAAATGTTTGTTTTTGTTGTCCCTTAGTCCTGTGGAAACAACGCACTACCATAGGTTTATCTAAATGGGCCCTTCACTTAACCTTTCTCAACATTGGGTAGACAACAATCAAACAATAGTTTCATATCATCAGACCTGGAGGATTCTAGCCATTCTGTCGAAGTTAGTAATACGTCTCATTCAATCTACGAAATAAATGTCGTCCATTCGAGATCACTGAAATGTCAAACTCTAGACGCATTCAAAGTTTGTTATTGTTTGACTGAATTTTGTGTGTTCATAAACCACTTTTTCAGCTTGAAGAGTTGTACTGATCTGCTCCTGCCACTCTGTGAGCAGGTCAAGATCATTGTTCAAGTGGCGTCTAGACTGCCACTCGACATTGCCTTGACTGGCCGCACCAAACCACCCTATCAGAATAGTGCTTACCCTATAAATTTGTGATATAGTTGGAGAGTGGTAATAGCAGTAAACAAATAAATGAATACATGAACACATAAATACAATAACGCCAAAGTAACGACAACGCGATATAAGGATGATTGATTAATTAAGACCAGTTAGTTTATTTAACTATTTTGCACTACTCCGTCAATTTTTATACAATAAAATATAAGTTCATTCGTCTTTTCAGATTTCACCAGCAACGATAGAAGACATACGTCGCGAGATGTCAACAGTTCGTTTACTCTTTTCAGTCACGAACGTAAAACATTGGTATATATAGGACATGGGGATAGCAACAACAATAGAAACACTCAACGATTGGGTTTACACGAAACAGGGACTGTCACTAGTTCCAGGGCAGACAAACTGCGTGAGTCAATAGTTTATGCACACACAGGACCGGACGGCGAGTATTGATCAGCATAGCCTCGGAGAAGGCAAGCAACTTCGGGTCCCGATTACGCAATAAAACTTTAAACGAATTGGCGGGCTCAACAACGTGACCTGTTTCCATGATGTGGTTTGCTATGGATGAGGTCGGATTTCGTCTTACTCGCTCTGTTGCCTTTGCCTGTTGCGTCATGGCGCGCACCAACCACTTAGGCATATGTACACCCATTCTCTGTCGTGGGCGCCGATCTGTTCTGCCGATATAGACGTCACCGCAACTGCAAGTGAACTGATAGATTACATGTGAGACAGAACATTTCGGTAGAACACGATTGTGAATAAGCTGAGCGACACTCCTAGTTGTGAGCAGCAACAGCATTCATTCTATACGCATTCTTCTGACGTTACTGGTAAACTGGATCAAGGGAACTCAGTGTTTTAAAATTCATAGAAATTGCCAGTTTAAACCAGGAAAACTTCAGTGGATTCTGTTTTCGATTGTAGAATTCAAATTCGTGATAGCTAAAATAGAAGATATACACGATTTTCTGTTTTATTTCAAATCACCCGTAAGAGATTGGACAAATCTGTTAGTGGAAATGCTAATCGGAGTTTCTTAGTGGTGAACAAACTGATCTAATATCTGATTTTCACAAACAGTAAAAATGGACAATCTAGATTTTGTGATCAGCTATTGGTGTGGTGTTTTATACTGCTGCCCAGTTGGTGCAACTGCCGAGTGATCGATAAACTCACAGACCTGTAATAACTTTCGATCATCAGCATCCGTCTGCAGAGCTTCTATCAACAACTGTGCGATGGGAAACAGAAGAACAGAGATACATTTCATGAAGACGTTTGCAAATGCATTAACCACATTGAAACCGGTATCAGAAGTAATAACTAAAAGATACAAATAGGTTTGCCGTATCATATATCACGAACTGAGCGCATTCCAGTTGCCATCACGGGAACAAAGTGATCTTTTCATTTTTGACAGATTCTCCAAACAACAGTCTACAAAGTAAGCATTCTTACCTAATAACTACGACGTGTGAATACGTGATTATGTGGGCAAAACGGAAACGTATGTGACTTGAAGTACAGCTGGTGATAACAGAAGACAGAAGAATGTGATCAAGGAATGACAAAGGGCTAGGGCAATTCAATTTTCGTGTGGATGCAGATTCACCGTTGATTACTGCGAACTGGAGCATCAATATATGGCTAAACGATTGTGAATAACTGAGCCCGATAACTGATAACAGTTAACGCTGTACGACGGAAGGAAAACCATGCAAATCTTGTTTGACACTGAAAGACTGATAAGATTGGCCATAAGCAGCCGGTGGATTTTATGTTGGAGAGTAATCTGAAGGACTGAGTTGCACTAGTTGGTTGTGGATAGTGGGAAATTTGTAAAACAGTCGGGAGAAGAGTAAGGTTTTGATGTTTGATTACGATTGCTGAAAGCAAAAATCAACAATTGACTCACAGTTCACGAAAATTTGTACTCATGAGACTTGATACCAAACAGAACACTAGCAGAGGGTAGGTTATAATGTAAAATTTCACAACATCCCTCGGATATCAACTATTCACTTCAGCCTCCAAAGCAATTGATACGATGCATGTACTAACAAAACAAACATTGTTTTCATTGAGAAACTATGTCTTACATCTGCGTATTAACTACCTCATAAATATGATGACCTCCTGAAGGAAGTTAACTTTACTATCCTGATCGATTTTCCCAAATCCGAGGATTTCGTTCGAAACATAAACGAAATCAAGGCAGACCAACCACTGACCGGTAGCTTCGAATCCATAATGCTTGAAGTATTTGCTAGTTTGATAGCTTCTTCCAATTGTTGTTTAATTTCTTCATACTCGGTCTGCAAAAAAAATGTGAGAAATTTCATGAGACGAGTTGACTACTCCAGAACGGTTTTTGTGATCTAGCACAGTAAACCAGGTGTATATGTACAGAAATAATTAGTGATCAGTCTTGTTTTATAAAGCAATAGCATGAAGGTAACAAACGTGTTCCCTCTGTTTTTTTTATCACTCGTTCTATCTTCATGGCTTTCAAAATAAGGATTAGAAATCCCTCTAGACAACCTTTTAACCAGATGACTGCAGCTAATCTGAAAATATTACCCTATGACCCATATAAACTATACGCTTTTTATTATCGTACTAACTTGCTGTTGCAAGTAACTTCAAACAATGTACCACCATCTTATCATCATACGAATCGCATAAACCGGTCAAATTTTTAAGTATTTTAACTGCAAGTATCAAGTCTATTGTTGCTGTGAGATTATATTATATTATACCGCTGGCTGTTAATATTTATGTACAAGAGACCATTATTCCCAATATCCGAAGAAACTCTAGTAGTAGAACATTGTGATAGGTATGAGTAAAAGTTTGGTCCTTTCTTTATATTGGCAATTTGAAACTAGAGTTTAAATCGAATTTACTCAGTGGACACGTTTTTAACCCCGGGACGGTACAATTAGCCGCGCTGGCCGTAAAACATTTCATTAAGTCGCAACTCCACTCAAGTGTAGACGTTCGAACAGTTGACTAAGCTGTTTCGATTACATGGTTGGCTATCTGTGTTGGTACAGTACGCTACTCGCGGAAGCCATTTTGCATGTTGTTCATTAGTTTAAAGTGGAGCGGATTACTTTTTCTAAAAAAAATGTTCTTACTTTGAATAGGCGTGTTTGTTCTAGCTCTTCCTCTAACTGAAATAACAAAAGTGTAAATCTGTTGAGAATCATAAATAGGAAGTGTGGGTAGTTAAAAAAGTCGACCTATTGTACGAACCTGAAACATGTGTTCTCTCTCCTAAAATATACATGTCAATCAACGATATGATTTAGGTTAACATACAGTTAAATTGTGTCCACCTAGGAGCCTTTATGACCAAAACAACAAGGAGTGGCAGTGAGGTTTACAGGAGCAAGCCAAACCAGTGCGGGGTGCGTAAGTTGAACAACGCAGAAACGAAAACAGTGTGAGACACCGACAATTAAAACTCGGATGAAGGTATTTGTCACGCTGGATGAGCGTGGAATAGGGCTGGAGTTGTCGCACTGCTAGGAAGAGTGCTACATGAGAATAGGATTGTACACCAACTACTGGTTAGCCCTAACACCTATAAACAGTCTGGTCATCGATTTTTCATTCTGGATTTCAGTCGATCGCAGACTGAGAATAACAGTTTACTGCGCCGTACGTCTTGCTTTTAAAACAAAAATGATATTCCCAATTGACAACTGGTTCTTTCGGAGACCAAACTGACACTTCTGTTTTAGTGCAGCGAGTAACAGATTTAAGCTCTTCTGTGAAAACGTCAATTACTGGGACAAAACTATCAGTTGGCTTGAAAGTTGTTAATTCACGATAAATTGATTGATCTGTTTACTGAGCCATCGTACATAGAGAAACCAAAGCACTTCTTTCTTAAATCATTACCAAACGAGTGTTTAGTTCTTTTAGCATCATTTTAACACTTATTCATGCGTTTGCACCAGATAATGTCTATAACAGAGTTTTAGATGTAAGTTATCACATAAGTTATATTCTATGGAATAATAACCGACCGCATGGTGAGCTGTTCTAAGGGATGAAACTTCTTCTTGTTTCGCATCCATCATGTTGCTGACCGCGATCAATTGGGATTGAGAGTTCAAAAAGTTCGTTAGCAGTTCATCGTTTTTCTATAAACAAAACATTTAGACTCTATCACAACATTTTGAAACGAAATATTTTTCATGTTTATCGGGAATGGCAAACAGTAACAAAGGGTTAGATGGACTTGACTGTATCTAAGGCATTTCTCAAAACACCGTAAAGCATCGCTAAGCCAAAATCAGTGTAACTGAAAAGTTCATTCAACGAACCGATCATCTGAACTCGAAAGGGATCCTAAATGCATAGTGAGTTTTGAGTCCATTGTAACGAGCTGACGTTCTAACGAACCAGTTAACCATCCCTAAACTAAGTTGCGTTAACCAGAACAAAACGTATGGGACGAAGCATAGCTCAGTCAAGTTCCCGCCATCGACACCGGTCCGGCCAGTTGGAATAGACTAGTCCATGTCTATCGCTCGACCGTGGACTTCCATAGCATCCCGTACAGTGCATGCACTGTACAACAATCGCATGAATACTATCATTGAGCATGGCAACGGATACAGGTCGTTACGGTTGTGAATCCTGTCAACCATGTTGAGCTGAGGTCATGGTGTATACCTATCGCTCATTACGTATACTTGTGAAATTGACCTTTGTTAAGATAGTGATATGCCCCAATAATTTGTTGTGCGTGTCAAACATAGTTGAGATGGACATCTGGCTAAATCGAACATGACGTCGACTTTCCTGTGAACATTGACGAAACAAAAGCGAAACCAAAGACAATTATCACTTATATTTTCGGAACAGGTATATATGTGTATACGTACTGAACTTAATTTCGTTATACAATATGTGGGTTTTCAAGTACGTTTTTATGAAAAGCACAACAAGACTGCGTAGATTGGGACGGAATAGCATCATATAACAAACGCGAAAAAATAGAATGGAAATTTAGTAGATTTTCTTAAACTAATTGTTATAACAAAATGTTTGCTGTAGCACATTAGTTTTCTGACCTGGTACTTTTTACCATGACAGCGTACAACGGTATTTTTGCTGTGTATCGCCAGTCTTGTCATCTGTGCACTTGTGACTCACTTTTTTTTCTATGTCCACCTCAGATTGCAGCCGATCTTTTTCATCGGACACACGCTTCAATTCCGAGCGGCATTCACCTATTTCTTGTCTGAATTGTTCGGCTAGGACGTTTTGTTCTACCAACTGGACTTTAGAAAGTCCATCTACTTCTCGTTGCTGGCTACCACTGTCCGACCTGCCGTAAAAACAAAGAAGTAAAACAAAAGAATTAGAGAAGAAATTTTAGCTGAATTCTTAACGTTGTTTATGAGATCCTTAGTAGTCCTCAATATAACGGTGTTAGGCAAACGGATCGGCTTCACTCGATTATTCACAAACTCGTGTCCTCTTTACGTGAGGTTGTTCAGGCTAAATTGACAGTCTGGAAATCAGTGTATGGTCCGTATGTGAAATATGGAAACTTTAGTGTGGAGGCATACAACAGTAAGGCGTTCTCAGTTCCACGGCTGAAGTTCAAAATTTACTGCACTTTTTTGATTGTGAAGGCCTGGAGATACGTCTGAAAATGACAATCACTACTTTATGAACCACTGTGCTCTCCAAAATAATTATGATCTACTTGCTGATAAGAGGTCGCAGCTTTTGGCCGCTGTTAAATGAAAAGATTAAACATTTGAAACGCAGATTTCACTTTAAATAGTAGCTAATTTAACTTCCTTTGGAAAAGACAATGAACTCGCATTTCGCTTTTGTGTATGCTCCTCTGTAGTGCAAGAAACTGCCATAATCAGGGTTGGACCTCTGGTTCACATAGGTGCTGATCACTGCGTCAATAGTCTCATATCAGCATAACCAGATCATAATATACAATCATTCAACCTCAGTCATTTATGAGCACCACCCACTAATCAGTTCGCTTCTATTCGAGTTTGTGTTCGAGGTGTTATCGAAGCATATACTGCCTAAGTTCATTTTCTGGAGAAACAATTTTGTGCAACCGGCGTTCTTGACTCATAACAGTAGTCGTCTTTATTTTGACTGCTTTATTTACGTCTTTTGTCAAATTTTTCGAATTAATGCAGGTCAGCACAATTTGCTTTCGTAGTAGGAAGACCAATTGATGCCTGAAGGATCGCAATATATGACCGCTAAACTATAATCTGCCAGTAACCTTAAAAACATCATTAATCAATTTCAGCACAGTTCCCACCATTTCGCCACATACTGACCACTTAAGTAACCATGGTATTGCCGGCTATGACTTCCCATTAAATTGGTCCATGCCTATTCATGTTCTAAAGTAAACTGATTATCCGTGTGACTACCTAAATTTCCACAAAATACTTTGGGACGAGGTGGAATATTGATGAAAATCATAGGTTGATGAAAACAGAGGTTATGTCTCTTTCATTGTCTCCAGGTCAGCGATGAAGTGCCAGCAGGTGGACTTTTTAATTCCCTGTTTGTTGGATAACTGACGTTGAAAGTGACACTGTGAATATTCATGGTAGAACAATCAAACCGTATCCGTTACTGATGTGTAAACCGATCTGTACAATAAAATCTCCCTTGGAAATTGGTGTTCAGTTGTTCGCTGAGCTTGAATTTTAGATTAAAAATGCTTCGTTCTCAAACTAGATGACATCATCGATGTAAACTTGTCCGAGTGTTGTTTACAATACTATACACTCAAATTTCACTACACTGATGATGTCACCGCATCTGACAGTAAAAATCTTACAATGTAGACTCAAATAAACATCATAAACAGATACCTACCCTACCAGTATTCTCAATAATTTCATCTAACAGGAATACTTTATGTGTATCAACATCACCTTAAATGAAATCCCAACTTATGTGGAACTCGTGCTCACGGTTACACTCAATAATAGGGTTAAATTTCGTAGCTCATTCTGCAGTCGGTCTCACTCAAAAACAAAGACGTTTACGGCTCATCTTGGAGCGAAGAATCAGATTGTGGGATAACAATAGTAAATCAGTGATGAGGTGACTACACTTTGCGGAACATGAGGCTCACTAATCAAGTGGTTCCGTCGAAAAATCCAGCAGGAATAAACACCAAACGGCTATCGATTCACTGGGGAGACGTCGATCATAATGCACAGGTAGTGTATTGCATAAAACCGTGTTCCTGAGTACGTTGATTAGCCGTGAATTCACCAGCTAGTTATTTCAAACGAAACAGGCCGAGTCAGCTAAAAATGAACACTTTCACTTGGAACTAACAGTAAAATGGCTTGTATGTTTACAAAGTTTTTAATTTTCCTACATTCATCATGTAACATTAGACACGCCGCTTTCTTTCACATTGCGATATTTTCATCTGGAGTGGCAAAGCAATTCCTAACGTGGAAAATATGACACCCCAAATCCACTCAAGTTTCGCCGTCACTGGCCAACATGATAAGCGTTTCAACAATCGGCATAATGTGCCCCATCAGCTAAATTTTGGAACGATGACACGTTCACTCCATTGTAATCATGCTGCCGTAAATATCTCACAGGATGTTTTGTTGTACAACCGCGAGACGAACTCCTCTACTGAGAAACGAGGAGTTGTAATCGGATAGTACATCGTGGATATAGACAGATACTGGCAAGACTTCGCCGTTGAGATAGCGGTCTGGCTGGAACGAACCGGGCAGTGTACTATTTCAACACGAGAATAAACATCTTTTATTTCCCGCATGAATTGGCACCAGTCGAATAGATGTATACTAAACAACTCTTAATTTCTAAACGATCTGAATAAGTATATGTCAATACCGAAATGAGCCTCAGTGTGGTGGGAGAACAAGTGGCAGTATTGACTAATTTGATATACAAAATTATCAGACCACAGAGGAGATGGATAGTGGATGGTATAATGCACTCATACTCATCATCACTGTTAGTAAGTGATATCTTTTAAAATGTTCTCACAAACTGCGTGTTATATTCCGGTTGCAACTTTTTTCCACATAAGTTGGATCCTACAACCGTGTACAATTAAAATGTACCGATTCTCCAAATTTGTGCACATGGGACACAAACGATCTCAGACATTTCCACATAATAAAGATCACGAACTGCAGTACAAGAGGCAGACAAGTTAATTCTTCGCTCCAAGATGAGCCGTAAACGTCTTTGTTTTTGAGTGAGACCGACTGCAGAATGAGCTACGAAATTTAACCCTATTATTGAGTGTAACCGTGAGCACGAGTTCCACATAAGTTGGGATTTCATTTAAGGTGATGTTGATACACATAAAGTATTCCTGTTAGATGAAATTATTGAGAATACTGGTAGGGTAGGTATCTGTTTATGATGTTTATTTGAGTCTACATTGTAAGATTTTTACTGTCAGATGCGGTGACATCATCAGTGTAGTGAAATTTGAGTGTATAGTATTGTAAACAACACTCGGACAAGTTTACATCGATGATGTCATCTAGTTTGAGAACGAAGCATTTTTAATCTAAAATTCAAGCTCAGCGAACAACTGAACACCAATTTCCAAGGGAGATTTCATTGTACAGATCGGTTTACACTTCAGTAACAATGTAATGAGGCAGCATCTTATAAATGCACAGCAGAATTTTTCTTGTGATCGTCTTTCTAATAAGAAGAAAGAGGGTAACAATGTAGCAATGTGAACGTCCAGTGGCTGACCGTGATTATTAAATTTTTACTCAGACCAGTTGGAGAAATTTCGGAGCTCAATTCAACAGCTTGATTCAACTTGAAGGGCACCTAGTGCGCGCAACATTGGTAGGAAGCAAACACCGGGATCTTATGAATTGCACTTCCGGACTTGACAAACCCTTTACCACCAAGCTAATCAATCCCCCTGGTCAGTGACTCTGGATGGGGTATCTTAAGTCAACCCCCTTCCGCTGCATAAACTGCTGAGAAGTAACAGAAGCCCTAGTTCTCTCGACAATTACAGTGTCAACCTGCTTTTACTCAACCATTCTATTACTCCTTCTAGGTATACGTCTCATTCGGACATTCAGGTGATTCTGCATGTGACGATTTTGCGCTATAAAACTACACTGACTTATAGACGTTGACAAGTAATGTCTGTACTTCAGAATAGAAAGGCCAACAGGCTGTTTTGTCAACTACTGTACAAACCTCGAGCTTGATATGTGGTTGGGGGCATCTGAAACGGATTGACCTGTCACAGTGACCGAAGCCAAAGGACGCCTGCGCTTTAAACCATTACCTCAAGTGGCTTACCTTGCACCACTTGCGGTTCGACTCACACATCACGTATCCGGTGTAAATCCGAAGGAATAAGACCAGTAGGCGTGTGAGTGAGGCCTTTGTGTCCAGCCGGCCAATACTGGTTAACCAATTGAATGGCTAGTTTACATATATATTTTCCAGTTAAGTCTTACGTAAAGTCGCAAGTGAGTCTTGCTTTCAAGCTAGAATTGGGATTGAAGTGAATTCCAAAAATGAGCAGTGTTTATTGAATTTGATTCTGTTGATCAGCCGTTTATGTACTGTCAGACTTCGTAGATCTTTTGTAATCTGCCACTGCAAATCAGGAAATCTTTGTGTTAACTGTATTGGCATGCAGTCCAGCGGATAGTCGTTGAAACACTGTGACGAGTGCGTCTGACGTTTCTATCATCGATCTTTTCAGGTAGACTTATCAGGGACATAGTAGGCGGCTTCAATATTTTGCTGCTGAAGGGAGGCGACCAAGTTGCATGGTCGCTGTTTATTTGGGGGTAATGAGAGTTTGCTGCATAAATATATTTACTTCGTGATCTCTATGTATCGTATTTCAATAGAGAAAGAATTATTGTTTCACACAAAGGGTGCACCGTACAATCTAGCCATGGACGTAAACTGATTCCTTTAGCGGTCGGTGGCCTCACTCTGACAAAAACAGTTAAGTACAGGTGTCAAAGGCAGTCGTGCATTTTAAACTGATCATCTAAACTCGGATAATAATTCATGTGCTCATAAACATAAGATACCTAACGGGCTTGCGAACGATAAGATTGCGAAGACCGCTTAGTAAACAGATCTGAAGAGCAAATAGGCCATACCAAGTCAGGTGATAAAGCATAAAGAACATCTGAGAAAGCATACAGTGAAGATCTGTAGTCACGAAGAACTCTGTCGTCGCAATACGAAAGGATTTTTGCACGTCGATTTAGTCTTCGAAACGATAATGCCCGTCGTGATTTCAAATACTTGCTGACCAAACGCATCCTCAAAAACCGTGAGCACCACCTGATCGAACGATCGAAAGAAGCGGAAAACGTCTGGAAATAGAAGATTGCCTTCCCCCTTATTCACGGTTTTCTGGTCACCGACCTCGGTGATTAGTCCAAACCATTCGGAGAATAGTTTAATCAGTCTGAACTGGATTGGATAATCGTTGAAACGGGAATAATTGCTTACTGTGTTCATACTGTCCTCCAAGAAAATTATTAATCTGGTAGCTTAAACTATTGACGAGTAGCAGGATTCAAGAGCCGTACCTTTCTAACCATGTTTATTTGAAGGTAGTAGTAAGAGATCGATGTTGGAACTGATAGAAATCTTCCTGTCGGTATGGGGAACTGAACAGTAGGCTCATGCTTGTAGCTTATAAACAAGTAGTCCCATTTCGAAAATCGGAACAAAAATTCAGCGCAACAATCACAGTAGCATCAGTCATCTCGCTATCGCGTCAAAGTTAAGCATAGGTCAGATATTGTACAGACTCAACAAAACCCACGAAAATACAGTCCCGTGAAGACTAAGCAAGGGGCCGAATCAGTCATGAGACAGTAAGTAAAAGACCGAACAAACGCGCACTCTTTTCATGTGAAAAAGATGATTTAACACGTGATCGTACTTTACGACTACAGAAATCGATCAAAGAGATAGAGACATTTTCTAAATGAAGCTTAATCGGACTCACTCGGTCAAGCACCGCTCGTTTAGAAGAGTCAGTAGGGCTGCTGTGCAGACGGGATTATCCCGAGGAATAAGTGAGATAACACGATTTTCTAATAAGTTCATCAGTTTTTTCAAATCAATTTGCTGTTCCACTTGAAATCCAAGATGCTGTCAGCAACACATAAGATAAACATCGGTGATTACTAAGAAAAATGCGTTGAAAATTCTGCCGTGTTAACTAATTCGGGCAGTAAGAGTCTGACACTTGTAACGGAATAAACCGAATATAGTAAAACCTCTTAAATTGATATTTCGGCTTCTGATGTAGAACGAAAGATCAGCATAACAATAGCTTACTCAAAACAAGGCAATTACATTCAGTGGAACATAACAAATCAAAATAATTTCTATTGTTGGAATGAAAGTTTTAGGCACCTAACCCAGAGAATATTTTTCGATACAGTTCACAGTAGAACCATTCTTGTAGACAACCGACCACAAAATTCATTGAAGTTTTATTTCAATGAAAAAAGTGAGAGACACAAGTATAGCTCTGCTTTGCATCGACCACTATTGTCAAGACAACACTTCTCAACGTCAAGCTATAATCACTTCTGATGCTCAGGTTTCTCAGTCATTAGCAGAAGGTATGGCAATTTTTCTACCATTACCAACTGACGATACAGTTAGTGCAATCGAACGTCTATATGGATGAAGATTAGGTCCTACCTAGTGTGAGTTATGAGCTCACAGTTAGTATGTACATACCATGGCTGTAGCTCACCGAAATAATCCTTTTTAAGATTTGAACCTTGTCTGTGGGCACTGTGGTTCGTGGTACCGTTCAGTCTGATAGTAGTCCGCAAAATGATGGAGCTTCAAATAGATGGAAATATCAAGAGGAGACAACTTGTGTGAAATCAACGTGGACGGATGAGGCAACGGAAGAATCAGCAAACTTACCGATACCAGCTGGCCAACGCTGTCATACCAAAGATATCAGCAATACGTACGGCCACGAACTCATCAGCCTATCAGTCGGCACGTACTAACCTTGTTCACCTAGACAGTCAAGGCCCACACAAACCATGAGAATGTCATCATTCGGAGCTTCGTGGTTTCTTCCAACTGGCAGCCGCAGCACTGGACCTAACCAAACCATAGTAGAGATAGGTAACTTTTGACAGTAAACTGCTAAGTCTTTTCAGTGTGAACAAACTCAGCACACTCGCCGACTGAAGCGTTTTGATAGCTGAGAAGGTCCTACCTGTTGGAGCCTCCACGTCTCTGTTTGTTCCGTTCATTTGGTGTCTTTTATCTCGGAATCTTTTATCTTAAGAAAAAGAACATCTGACCGGTGATAAATGAATAACCAGACGGACCCGAAAATGTTATTTGCTCATTTGGCAGTGACAATGAAAGTATATTCCAAACCGATTAATCGCTTTTGGTATGGTAGTCAGAGTGTACACCTAAACGCTGAATCGGGTAGTTAAAAAGTTTTTGCTGTGCACCACGAATTGCAGCAGGCAAAAGGCTCGAAAACTAGCGATATAAGATTCAATAAAAGAATCATATCTATTTTGACGTTTCACCAAGTTCATCATTCTCATATCATGTCAAAGACGAGTTTTCTAGTGCTTGAAGTTCACAAATAAAAAGTTTGAATGGGGCAGTTGTGTGTGGGAAGATGTGTTCAGTGGCAGAAAGATCGATTTACTGTTGCTGAGACATATAACTGCATGATCCATACGATTGTCTAGCACAAGAGGCACGATCTGGCTGTATTTCCTGATACTTTTGTTGTTAAGCCACTGTAATCAAATAATAGTGATCTTCCTGTTCATACAAACCTTTCGAAAAAATGGCAAATCCACTCCAAAACACTACTGATCCTTCTCTGAAAACGACTAGATTCACGACTTTTGCCAAATCCTGTGGGGTTTAACACTTTGTTCTCTACATTGCAGGCAAACAAAGCTCTTGGACCATCGAAAATCTACATGACACCATTAAAGTTAACTAATTTCTGCGTGAGACCCTACTTTAGGAGTAGGTGAAATAATAATTCAGGTTCGTCGCATTTGAACGTGTTCTTGAGTAGATATCTCTTGTATCTATCCCTTCCCACCTCTAAGCTAATCCGCAGTTTAGCTGGTTGGCACCTAAAATGATTATCCAGTCAGAGTGAGAGTTGATACCGCTTCTCTGTTAAACTCCATTGTTCACTGGATACCGGTATATTTCTGAGAGTCCACCGAAACTGCTGATCATTAACGCGATTGCAACTTGTCGTCACGCCGTACAATGTTTCACTTACTCTACGTGTCAGGATTCCATTGACTTTCTATGTATTTTTTGGCGTTATATGGCAGTCGGCGCTTGGGCTTCAGTCGTTTTCAGACTGACTCTACTCAGGCGACTAATCTTAACTTTTTCGCTCAGTGTCAAGTGCGTTCCATTGATTCAGCCTAACTTGCTATTCTGACTACACGGTAAACTGATTTCTCTGTCATCAATGAAGCCTGTGATAACGTCTTCATGTGAAACTGGTGCAGCCACAACTGTTGGTAACCGAAAATCACATAAAGCACTGAGCATTTCCAGTAATCTGGTTATACACGTCGAGTTGTAAACGATGATACAACTGGTCATTTAGCCCGAGCCATCACTGTGCCGATGATGGAGTTGGAGCAATTATTAAGTAAGTGTAGGTTAGCTGGAGTGTCAAGTACAGTTATGATCAGTAACCTAAATCCACATTCAGATCGATTCCAAGTTTTGATCAGACATGGCTGTAAATGACCCACGTTTAACGAAATTGAGAACAGTGTGACACGGTAGTGAGAGTAATCGAGCTTGTTGCAGCGGTGGTCGCTCCAGATGATTGGTGTATTAGAAATATGATTACTGTAGGGGTTGTTCAACATCATATCGTTTCGGTGGACTTTGTATGTGCATGCAGGGGGCTCTTTATGATGGACGGTCATTCAAGGGAGCAAAGCATTTCCAAGCGGACAGTAGATATTTCAAGTTGAACATCACCCACAATTGATCGCAGCTGTCGCATTACCATAGACTTTTCAGTCGTTCCATTTCGAAAGGAGGCAATAAACTCGAGTTTCGCTCTCATTTGAGCTCGTCAGTAATGCATATCTTCGCCATTGCCGGAACTAGAACTCCGGCCACGCTATTCATGAGACAGTAGATAACCTGGTGCGACACTGTAATCCAAGCCAGATGGCAACGTGTGGACTTGAGACTCATAATGGTTTACCGGGAAGATGGCTGTACTGTAAGAGCTCTCCATAGACATTTCATGTCGTATGGTCAATACCTGAACTTTGATAGTTCCACGTCGGTCTGTCATAGACGCATACTAGTGAATACACCATTCACACCAGCACGACGAATCCGTACGCAGGATTATTGCGAAGGAAATAGATTCGATCACGTTTATACCATAATCTAATGGTTATTCAAAAACGTTTATGGAGAAGCATGGTGGATAGAAATGGTCGTCCGAACAAGTGGTCACTGTGAGAAGGAATGAAGTTTATACATAATTTCCTTTTAAAGGTGATTACTGTACGCATCAGATAACATAAGGACTGATAAATTCAAGTAAACGAACAAGAACGCAGCCGAACTTTGTGTGCTAGTTCGAACGCAAAAGTTACCCGACGCCGCTTTGCGTCTACCAATTTATGTGTAACCGTAAAGAAAGTTAGATAGGCAGAGCCGAATTATGCATGATTTTCAGAGTGAAAGAACGTTTACCTCACTACAGCTCGGGAGAAGAACATTAGGAAAGAACAGGCAGGGTTTAGCCCTGGTTCAGGATGTATCAGTCCAAATTTCGCCGTTCGCAAAATTCTGAGGCAACGTCATTTGTACCGCCGACCAACAATCGCCGTATTTCTCAAATATAAACATGCGTTCGATTCAAAGGATCAATCTACACTTTTAGAATCGCCTAAACGCAGAGGTGTATTGATCAAACATGTGAACATATTGTCAACGCCTTATTTCCATAGGTCAGTTCAGGTTAGGACTTACGATGAACTGTCTGACAGTTTCAGCACCAACAGCGGCGTACATTGAGCCTGTCCCCTTTCACCATTTTTGTTCAATTTCGTCACAGACGAAATGATGGAGGACTGCCTCCGGTACTCACAAGATGCCGACGTGAACCTCCTGTCTGGTGAAAGACTGACTAATCTCTATTAGACTGACGACAAGCTTCTGCGGGTTAACAATTACCAAACAAAACAAACAATGCTAGAAGCTATTTATCACTCCTTCAAGTAATTCGGAATGCGGTTTGCAGCTTCTAAATGCTTTTGCACGATTGATACATTCACGTGGATTTACTGTTGGATAATGAAGTCATGGAGCTTGTTGATCAACTTGTGTACTTGGGAAGCTACATCAGCGACTTATGTTTATCTCTTATGCTTATCACTGAAGCTAGGGCGATATTTGCTAATCTGGATCACCTATGGCGACAGAGAGATATATATCTAAGTCTTAAGGGTCGCGTATATAACACTACTGTGAGGACTGTTATTTCACGTCAAAGATACATGACTAGTCAGCGTAGAAGATGTGAACCCTCTTCAGGTATTTGACCACCGATGTCTGCAGCCCATCGCTCGCATCGGGTGGCACCAGGAAAACAAAAATGACCATCCGCCTCAAAAATGAGGTTTTAAACGTTCTTTGTTAACAGCGAGGTTGTTGACAGCCTTCACTGATCCCTATGCGTGTTGATTGGAATGTATGGTGTACGGTTGAAGCATTTTCCTCCATTCACCCGTGATCACCTGCTTAAGTTGGGATTCGGTTTTCTCGATATCGACTATGTTAACAGTGTGACTAAACGAATCCCAAACCTGTTCTATTTTACTAAAGATGGCCAGGGTAGCATTCAAAATCATTTTGTTGTCAAAAGCAGTTTTTTCCTTAGCGGATGTGTCGCGAACCGCTCTCTTTGCAAGATCCAATCGTTGTTGACGGCGAGAAACAGACAGTTTACTAATATAACCTGATAATCGCCATAATTCAACATGTCTTCGAGGGTTATCAGTTTACTTCTTACGTTCATCTTAGTAGCACTCTACACATTGTTAGGCCGGTCGTTGTCTTTGCAGCTAGATGGAGGCAAGGATGACCTGATTCCCTCACTAGTGTTGTGGGCCAAAAATGCGGATGGCACAAGGATTTCTTAATCAGGAAAGTATCACGTGGGTTATGCGTTTCAACATGACAACAAACAAAAACACTCATCTGGGCACGGTACTGAGCCCAGATGGTCACGGTTGCCACAGGCGCCAGTGTTCAGTTCTTGCATGTGCCGAGAACCATATCATGCGATGCTGCGCTCCGATGTTTCTTCTTGTATTTTTCCTGCGATTACTTCAATGACACATTCTGGCCCCACTACTGAATAGCGGTGATGTGAGTAGCATATCCCGATCGCTCCTCCTCATTACGCCAGTACTTTAGAAAACTCAAGTACGACGATCTAGTGCACACGTTTTAAAATGGGACCCACTGGTCAAGATTATACTGGCTTACCGCTGCGGAGACAGCGTAACTTCGCATAGCCCACGCCAATCGCAGTTTATTCCTTAGTTTTGGCGTTTGATAATGACAGTGGAGCTAGACATGTAGTTCGATAATAGGATTTATTCTGATTATGGTTCCGGTAGACCCTGGTAAAGCACTGAAGCGAGATTAGGTTTAGTCTACTTAACTGCAATAAACTTTGGGCACCACTTTTTGTAATTATTTCTCTTCATCTGCTTCTTTCCGTACGCCTCAAGCCTCCACTTGTAGAAGTATGTGCTAAGCCCCTTCCTGGACATTCCTCAAGAAAAAAGCAACTCCATTCTTTGCCCAATCGCACCATATCAAACAGCTTGTAAATTCTCGTTGTCACCCGATATGGTATATGATCTTTTGGCCGTTCGCAAAAACCGTGATATCTAGTTAATCTAGCCCGTCCGATCGATCACGAAATGCACTTTTGGTTTGGCACCAAGCCACACATGTTCGCTCACATGGAACGGAAGATGCAATGACTTATGTAGCCGGAGAGTAGCCCATGACATGTTTGAATTCATTAAGTGGCGACAGGTAACGAGAGGCAGTGGTAAGTTAAAATGTAGGCTACCATTTTTGCCGAGCAGTGCACAGTTGACGTGCTAATCATATATTTTCCCCATTCGATCTCAATTTGTCATGTGCATTTCGTACAGCTGCTCATGACAATAAAGATACACTGGTTGAAAAAGCTTGGCTTAGCTATGATTAATATTCGTCCTTTGGTAAAACAGAACCCCAGCTGCGTATCACAACTGTCTTATTTTTGAGTGGCCCAAATTTCCCAATCACTCTTACTACATTACCGAGAGTGCCGACTACGTGTTCAGGCAATTAATAGATGTCTTGTTTATTTACATGCTGAAGTGTTCACAGTTTTGAGTAAAGAGCCTCGAACAGTTTCGGGTTGGGCACAAACAAGTAAAATATTTTCAGGAAACGTAAAAGTTGCCTGATTTGAAATCTATCGTTGAGATTTTCATAAGGCCAGAAAAACAGTAAATACTTTATTGTTCGCCTTTCTCAAATGTTGGTAATTCGGACGTATATTTTTGATAAAAAGAAGCGTCATTAGATTTAACGTTGTTTTTGAAGACAATCAATAGCTTTTTAAAGGTTGCCTTGCATTTAAGTATCACTAAAGAACGAGAGGTGAATTATCTAACCTTGCCAACGCAGAGCTGCGAAGCTTACCTTAAGCGTTTTTTCCGGTTCTGGTGCTCCTAATCTGGACCAGTAGGCAACGACATCTTGACCGGTAGCGTATCTGGTCAGATAAATGTCAAAAGAATCATCGTTCACAGACGAGAGGCTGAATACACTCGTTACAGGCAGTCATATGACCATTTTGTTGGATACCTATATTTGATTTTAATGTGGACCTACAATTGTAACCGTTGATAAATTTTTGAGTTTTCTGAATCACAAAGCCTTCAAGTTACGTTAACTAAGCTGGTCTTCTCCACTGTCGTCTGTTTCTTCACCATTCACGTTGTTTCGATGTCTTTTCCTTAAGCAACCCTAATTTCAAGTATACTGACGATGTTGTATACGCTGCAGAACGCTAGGGAGTTCCGACCAATTCCAGAGCGGATGTCCAAATTAATTGGTTTAGAACTCGTTCCTTTTCAATTAATTCATCAAAATACGCGAATTTTTAAAAATGTTTCTACAACTTTGGGACTAACCAGTTGTATTATCTCCATGACCTAATTTTGAAGTAAAAGAGATGAAAATATAACCTTGAAATTTCATTGTCGAATCGATATATACGTGTATGACAAACTACTACACGAGATAATATTTTCCCATGGTTTAGTAGTGTGAAATCTAGTTCTCAGTTGGATGAACCAAAAAGTGTGTATATCAGTTGTGATCGGCCAGTAAGGGATCAATAGGAACGGACCGCTGGTTACGGGAGCTAAAGGCACGAATTACCTTCTTTGTACCCATAACTTTTGATCCTGTAATCTTATCAAGACCACTTCAGCCGCTGCGTCGACGAACTGACTCTTACTGGTTGACCGGAACCTTGCGAACGACCGTGAACAGATTCACTGTGGTGTTCGTGCTCGCCGAGTGAACGACAATCACGCTTGTTATCGATTTTCTTACACGCTGCTGACTAACCTGTATGGTGTTTTCCTGTAATTTTCCACAACTTCCTAGTGGTTCTCTTACTGTACTTTGTCATACAATAGTAAATCAACGAGCACACCGATATGCATCGAACATGAGCAGGCAAACTGTTTTTCAGACAAAGGGACGTAGGTAGGCAAGTGGTAGATTTTGAGCGCACCTCTGTATCAGATAGTCAGTGCTGATACACAATTTCTTGTTGGGATACGGCCACATCTTAATCCAGTTGTTTCGTGTTCAGTTACTATCATTATTTCAAAAAGCAGTTGTCGGGCTAAATTATAAATCCAGAGAAGATAATGAGAGAGGTTATGTTTTACCACCAACTTACCCTGTCCGGTTGGAATCTAATGGTGGTGATTGAAGGAATCGAAAATCGTTGGATTCTTGCGTGCTGAATGCAATTGGCAGTACTTCTGCTGAGGTCCTCTGTCCACTCGGCTTCAAGAGTAATTCTTTTTCCCCATTGGTGTTTATTAGGATGACGTTTGGCAAAGAGCTATTCTGGTCCTTGGCATTGCGAGCTCTTGGTTTTTTGAATGGCTTCGGATCAGATATGTCACTCATTTGAAAAGGCGACTGATTTTCCATCTGCAATATTTTAAACAGTGTTGAATGGTAGCTATATTTCTATTAACAATATACTAGGATAAGTGCAGTTAAAATAATTTTATGACCTTTTCAGCTGTGACTAGCTCTTTTTCCACTAGTTAGGATGGACGCCCAGGATTACTGGTACACTTGCATCTGATACAAATCGTGCTTTGTTGTAGGTAATTATCAACCAGTGCTGCATTTAACGAACATAAT
Source organism: Paragonimus skrjabini miyazakii (assembly GCA_014338405.1). Taxonomy (NCBI): domain Eukaryota; kingdom Metazoa; phylum Platyhelminthes; class Trematoda; order Plagiorchiida; family Troglotrematidae; genus Paragonimus; species Paragonimus skrjabini miyazakii. The sequence continues at coordinate 639 of JTDE01002744.1, read as the reverse complement.
GCTGTGATCCGAGAACGCGGATGGCGCAAGGGTTGTTTCTTCGACCAAGCAATATAGGGGTTAAGCATTGAAACAAAACCTGAAACAAAACCACTCATTTGCACGCGGTATTCAGCCTCAGACCGTCTCGGCCGCCGCAGACGTCAGTGCTCAGTTCCATCAAGTATCAGGGACTTCTATGGGTGATACTGCACTCCGATTTACCTTCCTGCACTTTTCGTGCGGCTTGTAGCTTGTCAAAATATATGCTCCGATCCTACTACTGAATAGCAGCTGTTTGAGTAGTATGTTACGATCGCTCAACTCCACTGCACTCCTCCCCCCGCAAAGATTGTTCCAGTTGGAGCAGGAGCCGTTCAGGTTTCTTTCGCTCTCTTGTCGATCTGCGTATTAGCTTCGGGGACGTCGCTGTTCCTGGCGTACACACTATTCTGCTCGGGGTGTCATACCATTTGCGAAGCTGGCTTCCGTGCACTCGATGTTCATTCCTATCATTCTTGATCAGATACACTGGACCACGGCGATCCGCTACCACATAAGGTCCTCTCCACCTCGCCAGGAACTTCCTAGATCCGAGTCCTGTTGCGCCAGGACTCTGCCTGTCTCTGTATGTCATTTTCGAACCAATTTCAAATAGTG
>JTDE01002743.1:12764-25286 GCA_014338405.1 Paragonimus skrjabini miyazakii | reverse complement strand
ACGCGTATTCCGGAACGCTCGGGATGCGCGATCAATTGGTCAACTAGTCACGTTGCACATCTTGCGACTGTTAGGTCACGTAATCCGTATGTCATCTGATGATGATGATGAGGTTGGCTTAAAATAACCCAATCGTAAAGCCGGTTTATAAGATTGTTTGGCAGTACTTGTTCGAAGTCGTGAAAATCACGGTTTTACTGAAAGATATTAGACTGATCTACCGCTAGGGCAGGAACATTTAATATTGGCGATTACATAAATGAAGCAATCACAGATAGCTATCAAATTTTGCACACGATATTCTGCTAAGTATACTAAGCGAAGACCAGTATAATCAGCTGATTTCAACTATCCCTTTTATCTACATACGCTTTAGGTGTAACGCCATTCATAGCTTTGCTTTGCCCTCGCTTGGTAACGCGCGCATCGCGAACAGCTGACCAACGCAGAAAACTTATAACTGCAAATGCGAGACTCCCAATTCCATTATCCCGTCTGTTTTTTCCATAGAAGGTAGGATGGATGGGTACCCACGGACTTTATCTGAAATGGAGTTAGAACTACAGCCATTAAGTGAGTACCTAACCCTTGTTTTCGCCGATGTTGCCATCACCAATAAGGCATTTGCCATTACTACTGTGCACAGTACATGCTGCGTTGAAAATGAAAGAGAAAGCTCTCAGAGAATGAAGAACTGTTTCATAGGACGAATTCTCTACATCTCCAACTGAATTAGCTAAATCACTCTTGGCATCTTCTTTTTCCCCGGATGTCGCACACTTCGTATTTAGTAGCAGGCTGCGCACTAATTCCACCAAAAGTCCCCTTGCGTTTTAGTAACCTAACCTGCCACGCTCAGCCTCGAGATAGTTTTCAGAAAAACACCGGCTTTGAAATCCACGAACCTGAAAGGCGTATATCACGATCGCTCTCTATGAGAGGGAGAGGTATAATCAGCGGGTTGAAACCAAAGCTGCAATTGACGACTGAGGTTGTAGTTTCCATTCCGACCTTATCCACTCAGGCATCTTTGCCTGTAATGGAAAACGGAGATACCACTTCTGTCGATTTCAGTCCTGTGATCGCTCTTCTCATAGCAAACGCAAGTGTTAAGGACTTAGAGGTCACTCAGAAACTGTCTTCCGTGTTACATGCCCCGAAATCTGCTAAACGGTGGTACATAAGATTCCTCCTCCAAATAATTCATAACGGAAGATGTCCGTTTTGGTCAACCCCTCTAACCAAAATGCATTACTTTCGCTCGCTCCGTTAGGCATTTTGGTTAGTTGCCCCAAAACACCACAAACATCACTTCATTTAAAGTCTCGCGTCCTAAAAATGAAATAATTGAATTTTTCGTTGATGAAAACTTCCAAACACCTTCCAAAAAAGTGGAATTTGATAGGGACACTACGGCTGCAAGTTGCAGTTCCAGGACTGCCTATCATTCGCCTCGTAGAGTCATTGACGTACGCACAGAAAATGATGTCGCGCCCGCAGCCGCAAATAAAGGCCGTCGGAACAACTCTACAGATCAAACGGAGTGCATAACCACCGTCATCCTGTCCACTCCGCAATCTTAGGCATTACCACTCGATCTCTCCCTCGCACTCTCTGTGTGACCTCCTCGGAAAAGCAAACGAGGAAGCAACTTTTAAGGACATACATATGAATTCTATGGATCTGTACAGTAAATTGGCTGAAATCAGACGGTTAGATCATGACACATACGCATTTCATAGATTTTACGAAGACCGGGATCACCGGTGGAGATAGTGAAAATGAACTGAATGTCTCCGGATTTTCAGTTTACCGAGGTGACTCCTCACGATGGAGAATTGGGGGCTGTACGACTTTCCTTAATCAGAATCTCCCGACACCCATGGTTATTGGGGGATTTAAGCCCTATGATGGATGTGACACTCCGGTTCCGACCAGCATTGCGTGACCAAGACTCCCTTCTGTTAGAGGCTAACTATCATTCTCCTGAATGCAAGACTTCAAATGATGAAGCCTTTCTCACAAGTCCAAAAAGCTGCCTGGGATTACGGTGTTTTTTCTCAACTACTTATTATTTGTAACCTCAACACACCTAAAGTATATTGGTCACCAATGTCCCATTTGGATTACGAGAACTGATTTTCGACGTCCCTAGCGATGCTGATACGAAGAAAGACGTGGGCACAACATCTGTTCAGATCCCTTCATTACTGGACCCAATTATTACAAACAAAAGTCACCCAGTGGACAGAGTGGTCACCAAACCGCCAACTGAGTACAGTGACAGCTCATTGTTGCCTTTCGCTCTTATCTACTGCTGATTGCAACAAACAATTTGAAAAAATCTACAATTCGAAACTTCAATCAAGCTGGTTTTAACAGCCTGAGAAACTACCTCGGCTCGCTCATTCTTAGATATGGTTCTGTGGACCAGAGCTATCATACGTCTTATGCACACAAGAAAAGATCCTTCTAAGAGTTCGCGTGGACAAAATTGTCTCAGTTAATTATATGCGTCCGAGGAGAAAGAATTAGCCTTCAGCTCCTTCTCTGTAACTGTCTGACTGGAAGACTTCTTCCAACTCTCAAGTGATTGTCAGGATATTCAGGAAGTACTGTTCAGTAGTCAACAACGTTGAATGTCCGAACTGTTATCCTAACGTACTGCTGCAGAGGTTTCGGCAACCAATCCTTACCGCCGATTTTTCTGCACTCGATGTTGAAAACCTTTTATACATGGTTAATTCGTACGGTGTGATTTGTCATGAGAGCGTTCATTCCAGAATTCTCGAAGAAGCGGCCGCTAGTCTGGCAGGATTTCTTTACAACCTGCTTAAACAGACAGTTCAGGCTGGCGTTCACTCTATTGCACAGATAACGGCCGCGGTCAAGCCCGTCTTCAAAGCAGGTAGCCAGCACTCCCTGGCTAGTTATCGGTCTATCAGTCTTACTAGCACTTCATGTTAGATAATGGAGCACTTATTGAAACACATGATCCTCAAACGCTTCTTGTCAATCAACATTTCCCCCACCCCCGACCCAGCACTGCTTCCTTTCCAACCAACTATGCATGGCAAATATTGCTGTCCTCATAGGTGGTCTGCCAGAGGCAAAAGGAAGTGGTCTTATCTCAGATGTTATCTTCTTTGATTTTGCCAAGGATTCTGACTATGTCGCACGTGTCCCCCTGAGACACAGACTGGAGATTTATAGTATCAAAAGGGAGATCCTTTTACTAGCTTGCCTCCTCCCTTAACGGTAAAAGTTTTAAAGTTAAAACCAGATCCGAACTTTCGTCTCCGACTCTAGTTTATACTGGGAATCCTCGGGAGTCAGTACTAGGTCCTCTGTTATTTCTTAGTTACACCAACGGCCACCTGGACGATATTTCAAGCGATGCTGTTCTTTGAACCAAGGACCCGAAAATTTGCAATGCTAGTGATCCCAGTGCATTACAGATGGATCTTGACGCAACAAAGCGCTGATCGGACGATTTAAGTCCCTCTGTGTGTGAAAATAAGTGAGCACAGATATCGCTTGGTCGAGGTCTTGGCAGTGCCTTCGTGATTTGTAGTGCGTTCAGCACAGTAGACATAACGACAATCGATCTAGAGAAAGCTCTGGGTATGTGGACCTCGTCTAATTTATCCTTTACCCATCAAGAGATGGCCGCAGAAACTGCGTACACTACTTGATAAATCGGGTCTTTCGAGTAGACTAGGTGCATTCTGTCTGCTTAGGCGTGTTCCGTCGGTTGATCGACAACTGTAGCTCGGAATCCCTACAACTAAGCGCATACATCCGTACGCAAGCGCACTAATGGCAGAATGCTAAGGTATAGGGCAAGCTGGACGTGTATTTCCCCACAAACGCATAGAATTATTGGGAGCCAAAAAAGGAGCATAAAGAGAATTTAATCAGTCTCCGCTTTATCTAGGTCCTGTTGTCGTGAAAGGCATCTTGGACGGTGCAAAGTATAAAAACATTTTAGGAATTTCTGCAGTTGTCTTTTTCGTCAACAGGCAAGTGTGGTGTTGACACTATGCTACCTTGTTAACTACTTTGCGTTCACAAAGGGCCAGGAAAACGGCTGCATGACTTTAGGACCTTCGGCAGGACAAGGAGAATGTGGTACGCGATAAATAGACAATGGTAGGTTGTACGGTAAGGGTAAACGAGGTTTCTTGGGTCCAGCTGTAGGTGTTTCGATTGGCGGTTTGCTGTTAACGGAGACTTCTGTATGGCCACGAGTTGCCCCGTTCGCAGACCCGCAGTTTGGATTCAAGTAAGAGACTCTTCTTTTCTGCTGAAGGAATAACACTACGACAAAAATCGCGTAACTAGAACAACATATGTCACAAGTACAGGTTATGCAGTGCAGGCAACAGTATTCATATGTAGTAAATATGCGAGTCCCATAGTGTCGATTCCAAAATGCTTTCTTACACTCAACCATTCACGGACGTGACTATTACATACACATTCACAGGGATGCAACCACACTCGTATTTCAGACAGACACCCATACAGGTGAAATATCAACAGATCCGAAGATTTGTTGGATGATCCCGTGATCGGGTCCAGCGACCACTACATCCCGACTACGAGGGTTAGCAAGATATTTGGAGTCCTGACATGAGTTGATAGCCCCAGTAACGATTACTATCAAACATACTGCGTCCGAAAGTGAGAATGGTCTCAAAAGTACACTTGCCCGTTAAGAGATGGGTGTATGAGAGGTGAAAGGGAGAAAGATAAGAAGTATATCAGAAAAGTATACAGGGTCCAAAAAGAGATGTGGTCGGAAACACGCGGGTTAGCAGCGTCTATGCAGTAGGATGAGAAAGACGGCCAAACATAGCCCGAAGTCAATCGTCAGTGAACGTGAGGTCACCTCTGGTAAGTGGTTTATTTCCGAACTTTGGAACACCACATACAAGCGCGAGAGTATGATGTGACTCTGAATCTGCTCACATCTGTGTTGTATCAATGCACGTTTTTAGTCGACTTGTCTTCTCTTTTTGTGAGACAGACCTTTGTGTATCTCGATTTCCGAACGTTAGACATGGTGTGCTGTCATCTGCGGTTGGCTCTCAGGAATACGACACAGACCTTGTAACATCCACTTGAACTTTCTGTATACTTGTCGCCTACCCCCCTTCTGAGAGTAATGATTGTAACATACAAACCAGTCGTCTTTACTGACTGCCCGTTACACTTGTGGAAGGAATTTGGGCAACGTGGGTTTCTGGCACAGACTAATCTACGAGCACGACTTACTAAAACGAAAACCAAAGTAGTGCTAACAACAAAGCAGCACGCTCTGTATGCGCGCTTGTTAGTGTCGACTGCGTTCTACATGTAAGGCGCAATTCGAGGCGGCAGCCAAAACGACTTTCACATGGGCATAATTATGTCATCAATTGCAGCATATGACAATTATGCCCAAGGGAAGGTCGCTTTGGATACCACCCCCCAATGTGGACATTTTTGATTATGTTCGACCAGTGGCGGTCGAAAACTTGAACGTGTGTGACATTTCACGCTGATTCCATATATCCACTCAGAGCATTCGTTGATCAGCGACGGATATCGACACCCGTCTTCCATTACACGCCTACTCGGATCCGACTTTTTGCCAACTCTTGCCAGAGTCGGCATGTGTTATGGGCGGGGGAATGTGTGCTATGTCTGCTCTAGTCACCCGGAAAAACCCATCAGCTCTCCGAATGATGTTGACAAACGATTGGCATCCCGTTTGTCCATGCGCTTTTGTGCGGATACCGCGGCTGAGACGTAGTTGCTAACCCATATTGATGCATGTATAAACTCTTCGGCTCATCTCCCCCTCCTTGTAAGTCGTTGTGCGTATGCGATAGCATGCGCCGGTGGTCTGCTGAAATTGACGCAAGTCGACCTCGAACAGGTCAAGTGACTAGAATAGTTTCGGGTCTGTGCCCTACCCAAAATATTGCCGAAAAGCGTCGGCCAAATCAACGGTAAACGACATCGAACTAGCTTCGAGAAAAGCGACATGTTTGGCATCGCGTGTGCATTCATAGTGGTTTGGTTACCAAATCGTTCAATGATGTAGCCAGTTCTTACCGACACAAGTCCCTGGCATGCCTGTTCGTGATGCGTCAGGACAGAGATTCAAAAGGTCGTAGGTTCACGATCAAAAAAACAAGATCACGATTGGCTGTTCGATTTTACGTTTTCACTAATCGGATAGTCAACTTGTGGAGCAAACTGTCTGCAAAGATTGCTGAGGCATCTAGCGTAGAGGTATTGCAAAGAGAGCTAGACAAATGTCGGAGCAACATTCTTCCTACAATGTACCAGTCGAAAACCGATTTGCCTTTTATGTTCAGGGCGACTCAAAATTTGACTCAAATTTTCTGGCTGTTATTGTCTACGCATTTTTTGCTCTACTGGTACCTGTACATCAAAAACTGCATACAACTACGGCTATTTGTTACCGAATAACATACTGATTCATTACGTATTGAAACGTTTGGGTTGTATTGTATCTGCTTCTGTATCTGTTTCATATTGTGTATTGCTTGTTTCTATTGACAATGACGCGAGTAAGATCTAGCAGTGCTGGGACTCAAGCGACTGAGGCAGCGAGCATTTGCGGCCGTTATGGATGCAGTGTCCGTACAAAACGGTATGCAGTGCTACAAGTGCCAGAAGTGGTATTACTTCAAATGCACTGACCTCATCGAACACCAGCACAAACTTGCTTCTTCTGCTTTAAATTTTATCTGCATGAGCAGCAGGTTCGAGGAAAGTCAACGCGTCGCTTTGCCGCTGAGTAGTCACACACACGTCATGAAAATTGAGGCGACGCAGAAAAACTGCGACCGTAAATGCGGGGCTCTTCTTAGTACTGTATGTCCTTCTGTTTCTTCCATGGGGAATATGATGAAGGAGTACTAACTGACTCTGTCCAAAATGGAATTTTAACTCCAGTCCTTAAATGAATAGATAGCGCTTGCTCTCCCTGATGTTGCAGTCACCAAGAAGGCGGTTGCCCCATCAACTGCATATATAGAGGAGGCAGCGGCGAATATGAAAGAGAAAGCTATCTGAGAAAGGGGAATTGTTCTATGGGGCTGCTTCCCTATAACGTCTTCACCAACCGAACTAGCTAAGTTAGTCTTAGCTTATTTATTCTCTCCGGACGTTACAAATCCCGTACTCGCCAGTAGGAAACGCACCAAAACAACCAAAAAGTCACTCAGCCTTTTGGTAACCTTGTCAGCCATGCTCAGTCCCAAGGCAGTGGTGGAAAAATCAGAAGCTTTGAAATCCACCAATATCCATCTGAAAGGCGTTTCTTTCGAGACGCGAGCAGCAGACTAAAATTAAGTCACGAATCATGGCAGGCCGGAAGCTACAACTGATCGTGGTTTCTGTTCCAGTAGTATCTACTCAGGCCTATGTGCCAGTGGTGGAAAGCGAGAACGATGTTTCCGTAGTCGCCATCCTAAAGACCGACGCCCGAAGCACGGGCAAAAGTGTTGAAGACAGCGCACAGATGCCGTTCTCCGAATTACCCCAGCGAAAAATCACCAAGATACCCTGCGGGAAATTCTTCTTTTCAAGAATCCGCAACGGTAGGAGCCCGTTGGGGATGCTGCCTATAAATCAAAAAGCATTTTATTGACCCGCCTCACAAGTCATTTCTATTAGTGACACCGTAAAACCGTGCACACTGCCCCCCTTCAAACCCTGCATCCGGCAGACAAAGAAGTCAAATTTTCCGTGGGCGAAAACTCCCAAACACCCTCCGAAGAAGCGGTATTTAACAGGGGCACAGCGGCCACAAGTTGCGACACCGAAAATGCTAGTCAAGCGTCCTGTAGGGACATTGACATACGCACAAGCAGTGACGTCGCGCCCACAGCCTCAATGGAGAGCCATCAGAACCATTCGGCAGTACACACCGAGTCCAACACCACCGCCACAACCCTCAATTCTAGGTCTTCCTTCCTAAAATCTTCCTCGCACACTCCTCTCTCTTTTCTCGATAAATCAAGTGAGGAAGTAGCTCTTAGGTTCATGTATATGAACTGTCTGAATTTGTTCAATCAACTACCGGAAATCAGACAGCTAACTCATGACACATTTGCTTTCATGGAGACCTGGCAACCAGGTAACATAAGTGACAATGAACTGAGTGCCACCGGGTATTCAGTTTACCGAGCTGACTGAACCCGAGGGAGTATGGAGCCCACAAATATCGGTGGATTTCGGTCTTCCAATAGATGTGACACTCTGTGGCTTCCATTGACATTGCATGGCCGAGACTCACTCTCAGTGGGTGTTATCTATCGTTCTCTCTCAACCGACGAATCTGATGATGACACTCTTCTTGTAAACCTAGACAACTTCCTAGGACTACAAAACTTTACTCATCCGCTTATAGTGAGCGGCTTTAATGCACCGAAAATAAATGGGACATTAATTTCCCACCAGGACTGTGAAAGCGGATTATCGACCTCCTTATGGACGTTTATACGATGGAGAGCGTGAACACAGCACGTCAACGCCACAATGTGGCATCCTTATGGTCAGATTCCCACCCTGCTCGACCTGGTTATTACTCATGAAAGCCACCTGATAAACAGGGTGATCATCAAGCCACCGTTCAGATACAGTGACCACTCCCAGCTCGCCACTGATCTTATCTGTCACTGGTTACAACAACTAGCAAAAAAGTCCACAGTTCGAAGTTTTAATCAGGAAGATCTTACCGGCTCGGGAAGTTAGTTAGGATCACATCTCACTGATCATAGTTTCGCGAACATGAACTATCATGCATTTTAAAGCGCAATGCGGAGAGTGAACGACGTATTTACACCGCGCAAACTGCGAGCTTCCTCCTATCGCTCACCCTTTCAGCGCATATTACGCCGTCTTCTCGATGACCGTGCCTCTTTATTCGTAGAGCATAGGCTTACGGGAAACATGGAGAATCCAAATGCGTTTCACATTCTTCGAATTGGGCGTAGATGAGGAATTTGAGAGCACACCAAGCTCGTGAAAGTAAAGAACCCATTTAGAGCCCGCAAGAACAAAAACCTTCTTATTTAAGCGCATGCGACAACTAAGGAGGAATAAACCCCCGGCTCTTTCTCTGCGATTGCCTGACGGGGAGACCTCATCTGACTCTCTAATCGTGGCCGAGATATTCAAGGAGTACCACTCGGCAGTATACAACGTCGCACCGCCGTTTTGGCACCCTATCCTTCCGCTACAGAATTTCAGGCAACCAGTGGTTACCGCTGAGTTTTCTGTGCTAGAAGTTAGACTTTTCATCCAAGGTTAGTTCACACAGCGCGACGGATCCTGGCAAGATCCATCCCAAGATTCTCAAAGAAGCAGCTGATCGTCTGCCAGAATCCTGTTATAAACTGTTTAAACACATTCCAGACTTGCATTCGCTCCGGCGCGTGGAAAGAGGCGACGGTCACGTCCATATTTAAAACGGGCGACCGGCATTCTCCCGCCAGCTAATGGCCAATCAGCTTAATAGCGTCCCATGAAAGACAAAGGAGCGCTTTTCAAAGCGCGCCATCTTCAATAACCTCTTGTCAAACCGTCATTTTTCTTCCATCTAACATGGCTTCATTTTTAACTGGTCATGCACAAGAAATGCTTATCTTCATGGATAATCTGGCGGAAGCCAAAAACAATGGCCCCATCTCAGATGCCATCTCGTTCGAATTTACCAAGGCCGTTGACCGTGTCCCACATGGTCCTCTTAAACACAAACTAGAAGCCTATAGTAGTCAAGTAGAGGTTCTTCGCTGGATTAACTCTTTGCTTGATAATACAACTTTTAAAGTTAAAACCGGATGAGATCTTTCATCCCCCATTTTCATTTCTACGGGAGTTTATCAAGGATCAGTGCTAGGCCATCTGCTGTTTCACATTTACATCAACGACCTCCGGGACAATATTTAAACCAATTCACAGTTCTACGCCGACGACCTAAAACTTTGGAATGTTACTGATCCCAGTCATTACAGATTGACCTCGACGCGATTATGAGCTAGTCGAACGATTGAAGCCTCCCACTAAATGACAATAAGTGCGCGCACGTGTCAATTGGTGAGGAATCTGGCAATGCCTTCGGTATTTCATAGCGCACTCAGCACAGTGGATATCATGAGAACCGTTCTGAAGAAAGATCTGGGCATCTGGCTGTCGTCTAAATTATCCTTCGAACATCACCACAAGATGGTGGCCAGAAAAGGATTTTCCGCTCTTAGTATGACTAAGCGAACGTTTCCGGTATATACAAGAAAGCGTTTCAAACGCTTTACGGGGTTCATATAAAACGGCTCCTTGAGTATACTAACCCGGTCATGTATACCCGCCTGAAGAAAGACATACTCGTTATTGAGCGTGTTCAACGCGCGGCCAACAAATTGTCACGGACCTAAGAAATATCACGCACGAATTTCGACTTGAAATTCTTGATTTGTATCCACTTGGAGTCCGACGGTTTCGCCGTAGTTTAATTCTCACACACTTCGTTAGCGTGGATCTTGTTGAACAGTTCTGTATCATAGCGAATGATGATGGCCGACAAGGACATACCAGGAAGCTTTTCACGCTCTGTCTTCGGACCCTCCATAGGCAGCAGCCATCTTCTTACTAGGCTATTAACCTTTAGAATACTCTTCATCCGGAGGTCGTTAGCGGCGCTTCTATCCATCGTTTTAAAACATCACTTGCTTCTCATTTCCATAAAACTTTATTACGTACAAGTAATCTGACTATGTTTCCGGCATTTACTGTAATTCTCAAAAGCGGTGCTACACACTGTTTTTGATTATTGCACTACAGATTAATAAATGCCCGCTTGACACCAAACCGAAAAAACTGACTGGACATGGGTATCTTGGGCCTTTGCCCCGAATTTGTGTATCAATCGCTGAATGTCAGTAAAATCTGCTCAGGTTATTCGAAAATTTTGGTGGATTCAGGACCTTTGGGGCTCTGCTTCGAGCCCGTGAATCAGTCGGTGAATTGAAACCCGAATGAAGACGACGTCTTGTGGCACACAGAAACACACTTAATTTTCTTTGAGCCTACAAGTTGTGTTCACTGAACACACACAGACCATCTGTAAATTCTCCCCTCTTCAATCTTGGAGCAGCTACTATATACAGTAGCTACTACAGTAGACTAGTTTACTGTTCAATGGGTGACAGACGGAAGCAGAAAGCCACGGCTTTTGATGGTTCCGTTTCTCCAGGCGAAGACTGTACCAGAGTGATAGTTACACGTCGCAACTTTTCTTGGTTGTATCAAGGGCTCCAACGGAGAATAAACAGATAAACAAACAAGTTAATAAATGCACACCTACTGTTGTTAAACACGCGATTCTATAGCTAGATGAACTTACATAACTAGGTGTGAACTATTCAACAGATGACCATACATACGTGGCTGTGTACAGAATAGTGTGCTGAGATTTGGACTAAGTGTTGGAGTAGCGATCCAGAAGAAATTTGAACGCAGCGACTGTCGTGGCGTTTACGATATGTTCTGGCAGGGAGTTCCAGACTTTGCAGACCCGAACTAACATTTTATTTTTAATGAATGCCCTCTGGGTGAGCTAGTATCCGCACAAATGATTAGGGATCTGCACGGATGGTTAGAAGTCTTCATAAACATGAACGCTAAAAATTAGGTCACCTCTCTGTCTGCGATAGTCCAGAGAGGAGAGATTTAGCTCGCGAAGCCGCTCAGTATAGGGCTTCGCACCCAACCCACAGACTGCTTTTGTCGCACGCCTCTGGACAGTTTCCAGAATTAGTTTGTCCTTTTGTAAATGAGGAGGCCAAACAAAGGTTCCCCGCTCGAGGCGAGGACGAACAAAGCTGTTGTACGGGTGATTGAAACATGATCTTTCAAATTTTCCCAACGAACGCTTCAGAAGCGCTAGTACGCCATTGACTTTCTTGGCGCTGGCCTTAGTATTGGAAGAACTCGACAGGTTGCGTGTCACAATTGTGCCAAGGTCTTTTTCTGTCCGTGACTTGGAGCAGTGCTCCGCCGAGGGAGTAAAGAAAATTGTACTTGTGCCTGATATGCATGACTTGCTGGTATTGAACTCGATGGAGTTAGATTCAGACCCGTTGTAAAGTGCACTAATATCAGCCTGTAGGGCGCTCGCGTCGGAGCTGTTACGCACAATGCGGCAGATTTTGATGTCGTCGGCAAACAGTAACAGTGGAGACAAAACTACAGATGGCAAATCGTTGATGAAGATAGAGAAGAGCAGTGGCTCCAGGATGGAGCCCTGTGGGACTCCGCTGGGGCTGAGTCTGCAGAAGATACAGAGGAACCCACTTGCACATGGTAGGAACGGTTTGATAAATAAGATTTTAGCCAGCGGAGAAAGTTGCCCTTGACACCGCAGCAGTGAAGTTTGTCGAGTAGAACAGTGATTCACTCGGTCAAAGGCCTTGCCAAAATCAAGATAAATAGCATCGACCC